>JASDQU010372616.1:69989-82079 GCA_032191745.1 Picea mariana
TACATTTCCTAGGCACTTTGGTTTCTTTCAATTGTTTAGGCACTCTGTCCTTTCATCAAATAAAAAAAATACATCAATAATCCAAGGGGGGGGGTGGGTGGGTATTACAAGTTGCACCAAAATGGAGTATTTGTGTACATATGTACAAATGCACATTCAAATCTCCTCAAAATATGCTAAAAGATTCGGGTATGCTTCCCGCATGGCCTCCTTGTGTTCTCATGATGCATCTTCATGACAATAGTAGGTCCATTGGAGATTTACTAGGACAATGGATCGGTTCTTGAGCACTTTGACTTTCCAGTCTAGGATGCACATTGACTCCACCCAAAAGTCCCCTTCGTACCTTCACCTATATCACGGTCCAATCAATCACGTGGTTAGGATCATGCACATACTTATTTAATAAAGACACATGGACCACATTATAAAATCTCATGTACACAACATTTCCTATCCTCTTTAGAACTTCAAATGGCCTACAATTTCTTGTTGCCAACTTTGGGCAACTTCCCAATTTCAGTGAGCTCCTTTCTGTCTTTACTTTCATAAACACATGCTCACCCACTCTAAATTCCCTGTGTGATCTTCCCTTGTATGCATATATTTCTTGCCTGTCATGTGCAATATTTAAATAATGTTATATTTTTACGATGTACTCTTCCATTTTTCTTAACAATTCTATCCCAATAATGGCTTTGTCTGCTAGGCTATCCCAATTCACTGGTATGTTGCATTTTCTTCCATACAAGGCTTCAAACAAGATCATCTTCAATTATGCCTAATGTTGTTTTTCTTCATATAACATATGATCGATATATTATTACAATGATGAGTGTTCCATATATAGGGAACATATGGTGACCATCCATGAAAGGATGCGTCCCTTGAATAATAAATAACCATCTATTATTATCATTTACTTATTTTATATGATATTTAATAATCAATAGTTATATTAATAATTATTATTCTAAGAGGATGTCTTCCCAATGTTGTCCAAACATCAACACTCCCTCTCAACGAGGGAGACATTTTGCATCATGCCAAGCTTGTCTTTGAAGTATAAAAACTTCACCCTAGACTCATGGCACTTGTCTGTCAGTCTTGGGAGACGTCTCTCTCCCACCTGAACCGAGGAGAAACTCCTTCCGCGACTCTCCCTTTGAGCCAATTAACTCTCTCTAAGATCGGGCTCACTCTGGGTCCACATTTAATAGCATATAGCATATTGAGTCTTTATTATTCCTTTTCAAATCACCGTGGTTATGACAAAGACCACACCAGGATCTTTCACCACAAGTACACACCTGTGAGTGAATGTTGGCCTGATGCTAACTGACACGTGGAAAGAACTTCAAGCACCTCAAGTCCATATTATTCCTTGTCATGATCAAGGAAGGACTACGTCTGGGACCATTTATCACAAGTGCACCTTTATGATAAATGTATCCTATCTCCCTTGGTCTGCCGCCCAATCTAGGAGAAGTTCTGCCCGATGCTGAAACATCAACACTCCCTCTTAGCTAGGGAGGCATCTTTCCATAGTAGTACACAACTACTATCCAGAGACACACAGTCTTCGCCAGTGGTACACAACCACCATAGTAGAAAAATGTTTGTTACACATGGCACTCCCATGTGGAATTCTAGAGGTTACTCCCTCTAGGAACACTTAGAGTCAACTCCCCATAGTGTGTGACATCAAGGGTCAACTCCCTTGACATGTCCTCATGTTCTGTCCACATGGGACATTGGGATATAATCCCAAATGCACTTATCCATTATCGAATAAGTGTCCCACTTATCCCTTCTCGAATAAGTGTCCTCACATATAAACTCAACTCAATTCACAAAGGAGTACGATCTGGAGAATGTTTGTCACACATGGAACTCCCATGTGGACTTCTAGAGAATACACCCTCTAGAAACACTAGGGTCAACTCCCATAATGTGTGATGTCAAGGGTCAACTCCCTTGACATGTACTCATGTGCTCTCTACAAGGGACATTGGGATATAGCCCAAACACACTTATCCCTTCTTGGATAAATGTCATCACAGATCAACTCAACTCAGTCACAGAGCAGTAAGATATGGAGAATGTCTCATAATTATGCAAACATCAACACTCCCTCTCAGCGAGGGAGGCATTCTCTACCACACCAAGCCTATCACGGAAGTACTTGAACTTCGTCCTGGTTTGGTAAGAACATTAGAAACCTGCTCATCTGTAGGAAGGTATTGCACCAATAATTCCTTCCTCTGCACCATGTCTCGGATGTAATGGTACTTGATCTCAATGTGGTTCGATTTTTCAAGAAACACTGGATTATTTGATATCTTCACACAACTTTGGTTACCAGAATGAATAATGGTGGAATCCAGAACATGTTTGAATAAATATATAAGGAGCTTGCGAATCCACACTGCTTCATGGACTGGCATACTTAATGCAATGTACTCTGCTTCTGCTATGCTCAAATTCACACAAGTTTGTTTCCTGCTACACTAGGAAACCATGGAATATCCCAAAGTGAAGAAACACCTGAAGGTGCTCTTTCTGTCCACTGCACTCCTTGCCCAATCAGAGTCAATATATTCCTACCATATCATATCAATACTGGAAGTATATCTTAGAGCATGTCCAATTGTGCCTTGCAAGTATCTCAACACATGCTTCGCAACAATCCAATGTGTCTATCTTGGCTGACTTATAAACTGGCTAAGTGCACTCACCGCATAACAAATATTTGGTCTGGTGTTAACGAGATACATCAATTATCCAAAAAACTGTCTGTATAGAGTCAGATCAATTTTTTCAGAATCGGAAGAAGACACACTTAGTTTCTTCAGATTTGTCATCGTTGGTGTAGCCACGGGATTCAAGCTCAGTATCCCAAAATTCTTTAATATCTCAATTGTGTATTTCCCTTGACTCAGGAATATCTCACCAGTTCTCTACCACACCTCTAGTCCCAAGAAGTAGCGCATCATACCAAGGTCCTTCATCTCAAACTTAGAGGCCAATGCATACTTTCATTCAACAATAAGGCTCTCTGTATTGGTGAGGAATAAATCATCAATGTAGAGGACCAAAATCGGGGACTCGCCATTAACAGTCTTGTAGTATAGGTTGGGATCGATAACACTTTTGTTAAAGCCCAAAAAATCATCAGGTGTCCATCAATCCTCACATACCAAGCTCGAGGTGGTTGCTTGAGTCCATACAAGGCCTTCTTCAACCTACACACATGAGACACCTTCTCATGTATCACAAAACCGTCTGACTACTCGATGTATACTTCTTCCTCAATCTCTCCATTGAGAAAGGTTGTCTTCACATCCATCTGATGTAGTATCCAACCCATGGATGTTGCAAGGGAAATAATCGTCTAGATAGAAGTGTATCGAGGAAAATGAGCAAATGTCTCCTCATAATCTATTCCCTCCACTTGAGAGAATCCTCTAGAAACAAATATTGATTTGTGCTTCTTGATACTCTCTTCAGTTGTGTGTTTGATATTATAGATCCACTTGGAAGTCACTACAGACTTTCCCTTTAGGACTCTGTAACTGCTAAACATTGATATTGAGAGTAACTTCTCTACTCTGTTAGCAACTACCCTCGTCTGGGGATGCTCTATGTGGAACTGGATCCTCCACTCTCTCTCTACAATTGCTTACTTTGCAACTGCTCTATCTGGAACTAAGAGTGTCTCAATAAATTCTCCCTCTGGAGCTAGAGCTAACTCCTCCTTTGTCTCTTCTCCCTCTAACACTGAAGGTAGCTCTTCCTCCTTCTCTAGAGGTAACTCAATCTCTTCTCCCTCTGTATGTAGTACCTCCTTCCTCTCTCAAAGTGCCTCTACATACACTGGAACTGTTGCCATGCCTGCTCCCTCAATATCTCATGGCTCAACTCATGTACCAAGATTGCTATAAATTCTCTCTTTGGGTCTCATACTGTATCTTCCTCCATCACAGGGTCCATCACCATAAATTTCATTCATGGTTACTGAAAATGTCTCTTCTATTTGGCATGGTCCTATCCTGGGAGGTATATTTATCCTAGAGACTACGTATCTCTAAGCATCATTTCTGGTGATGTCACTCCATGGCATCATGTTTGGAAGGTCTTTCCTTCCATTTTTTATCCTTTGCATGAGCTAGATGACTCCCCTCGAGTCTTGACTTCAAAAATAGATCACGCTACCTGCCATGTGATCTCATTGTCCACTAACCAGGTCCCCCTTTTTGGAGACTACACCAGAGAGAAGATCAATGGGATTGATCTTTTTTTCTCTTTCATTGCTTGCACATTGGGAATATTGATGACATGCATAACAATATTGAGCACATGTACCAGGGAAAGTAGCTCAAATAGAATAAGACATCTTCCGATCTCTCATACCAGGGAAAATGGTCCTTCAAAGAATTAAGGGTTTCCGTATTAGGGATAATGACCCTTGCTGTGAGTTGTCTTACTACCCAATGTCTACTACAGTCATTGCTATCATGAGAAACTGAATTAACTGATAGTCTCACGCAACTTTGATTGTCACAGTGAATCAACATAGGCTTAAGCATCTGACCAAATAAATCAACAACAAGCACAATCTCAAATTCTGTGACCTCATCTCCATGAATTCAACTCTGTCAACTGGAATTCACAATCCAAAACTAATTCAAACGCTAGAAATTTATATAAATGGTGCAAAGGGGAAAGTTTTTAATGCTCCCTCTGTCGAAGCAATTGATTTCCCAGAATCTATGGTCACGATCTATAATAAGAAACAAAGGCATGCGACGATATTCCATGTTTCAAAGCACCATCGGTGGAATTTATGATTCATGCAATGATAACATATACATCTACAAAGGCTCCCGGTCTCTCTGATTAGTCATCAATCTATCAAAAGTCTCCAATCGATTCAACCAATTCGATCTTGCAATACACTATCACTATAAATTTATATTAATTGTGATTCTGGCAACAATTACAAAATAGTTTGATGCCTATGAGACTATTATTGATCCAAAAAAACCATCAACTAATGGTCTTGTCCACAATCCAATCAAGACAAATGATCAACCACACTCTTTGACGGTGAAATGAAAATTTACAACCCTCATCCACAAGACGTGTGATTTTCCTCTTTTGTATCAAGCTCTACAAGCCACGAATTTTAATCCCATGTATGGAAGTAACAAGTCTTCAATTAGTATTTTCATGATGTCTTTTCCTATGAGGGATATAGGTCATGAATTTCAGGGTGACCAAATGTGAATACACTTTAGTGATTCACCACCGAACTAGTCTAAGTGTTGTCAATCGAACAGTGGTCCAATTTTCCAGGGATGTATCATGCCCATGCTATAGTCACGACTATACTCCAACAATTCCATCTCTATGACTAGAAATCAAAAGGCTTTAGCGTTGTCACTTTGTTGTTAATTACTACATGATTGTGTTCAATAAACTAGTCAATGTAAGCATCAACGCAACTGTGGCTATTGCATCTATAATGGCTTCTAAAATGCCCGATACCATAAACTGTGGATCAATTGATTTCGCATAATGGAAAGTTAATTTCCATACTAAAACATCTGAATCCTCTGAATGACTAGTAGACCAAGGTTTGTTGATTTTCATACACTTCTGGATTAATTGACTACAGTGCTCTTTTTCATTTTCTTTCATGAGCCATGATACTAATGTTAGAAAAATAGGTGTGCTTGTTTCACCATAGACAATATAGCAATATTGTCACCCAACCATAGGCCGAAGCCACCCCCGAGCACCTTAACCTTGATAGAGAGAATAATTTTGGAAGCAAACCCTAGAACCAATAGCCAATCAATGTAGCGTACCTCTCTCCAGAGCTAGTGCACAAGGAAGAAAGTCCAAACCATAACTAAGAGAAATTCCAAGCCTAAAACCAAAAATACAAGTTGCAGTATCTTCAACTGCAACTACTCTCCAAACTTGCACACTTTCTAAATTTCTGTAGTTGTGAGCTGTGTGTGTCCAAATGAGCTCTGCTATCCTGTATTTATACTACTCTTTCTTAGTTGTCTAGGTTGACTTCTCTTTCTGGAGGATAGAAACTCAATATTAATTATTTTCTTTAGCCGACTTGTCTTCTAGGGTTATTTTCAAGGCTTTTAGGGTTTCTCTTGCTTCCCAGAATATTGTATTCTTTTCAAGGTTACACATGGAGGTTAATACCTCCCACAACTACCAAAATATCAACACTCCCTCCTAACTAGGGAGGTATTAAAGGAAATGATCTTGAGCACAAATAAATCATTCAACCGTTAGCATAATCATAGCCACATAGACTATCTCATGATCAAATCATGAGCACCATAATCACTATTAGTATCATCTGATAGCATCAACTGCATCATCTCTCGAAGCCATACTCTGTCTGATTAATCAAGCATGGTGTTGAATATGTCACTTACTCCACAGAGTGATATAAGAACCATTCTTCTAATCTGGACATATGTCCTAGAAGAATCATTGTTCCAACAGATGCTGGAAGCCACACCATGGGATACAAGGACTATTCTTCTAATCCAGACATACGTCCTAGAAGAATAAATGTCCTGGACCATTTTTTATCTGGAGAATGTCTGTCCACCACCACACTGACTATCCCTTTAGCTGGTAATCATTTCCAACACCAGTGATAGTCTTCATGACAATCAGAACAATGTCATTCAATAGAACACAACTATGTCTATCCATAGTAGTACACAACTACTATCCAATGGTACACAACCACACCAAGTAGAACATGACTACTTAATCAATGACACATAGTCACAACCAGTGGAAAACATCCACCACAATAACATACATCTATTGTCTAGAGATATACAGTCTCCATAGAAATCATATCATCTGATATCAACCTGCATAAAAAAATATCATGATATAAACTAATTCATCTGGGCCATTCTTCCACTCACATTTGTGAGATTTGGAAGAACATCTGCCCTCATAAGGTAAAACATCAGCCATGGGATATCTGAACTATTCTTCTCAAGCATAGAATAATAATTGTCCCTGATTTCTGAGCCTGGACCATTCACCTAACTGGGTCGTTCCTCTGGCACTAATCATAGTGCAACCTGGAGAGAATGAGTCTGCCCTAGCGAATGCATGTCCCTTATTGCTAAACCTAAACCATTCACCTAACTGGTCCATTCCGTTGGCACTAATCATAGTGCAACTTGGAGAGAACGAGTCTTCCCTAGGGAATGACTATCCGAACCATTTCCTAATGGAAATGACTATCCTACACCAACCTCCAAATGGACCATTCTTTGAAACTGCTCACAACTGTGAACTTCGAAAGAATGACTACCCAACAAGGTGGACCATTCTTCTTGGCCACTACTCAGAGTGATTGCCAAGAAGAATGAATGTCCTAGACCATTCTCCCACACTGGCCATAAGGGGAATCACTGTCTATGGTACATGAAAAATCTATCATACCATTTTCATTACGAAAATGACTGTACGATCTTGACCATTTTCTGAACTGGAAAATGCATGTCCGTTAGAAATCTCAAACCACTTTTCGAACTGGAAGGGAACTGCTCATCCTGGACCATTTTTCGAACTGAAAAATGACTATCCATAAATAAATAACATATCAGTGCTCCCTCCCAACCTGGGAGCAATCTCTTCCTTTTTCAATAAAAAAGTTGTCTCCATGAGCCCCAACTTGTTTCTTAAGTACACAAACTTTTCATCTTGGACAAAGGCTTTACCAAAATATCTACTATCTGCTCATCGATGGAGATATATTGGAGAACCACTTCTCTCTTCTGGACTTTATCATGGAGAATATAATGCTTGATCTCAATGTACTTCGGTCTGTCATGGAACACTGGTTTTCTCTGAAGGCTTCACATAACTCTGATCATTACAATATATCATGGTTGAATTCAATGCTTCTGTTTCTGGCTAGCTCATGACATCATAGCAAAGCTCAAACTAAAATATATCTAAGTAACACTTCTTCTGTCATCATGAGAGTTTGTCATGGATTAACAATCCATCCCCAGACTTCCGAGTAGCCATTCTGATACACTATTTCTATCATAGAAGGTTTTCACCACACTTTTGTTGTATATAAGATACTCTGCATCAAGTTGTTTGAATCCATACAAGGTCTTCTTATATCTGCATACATGGGTCTCTTTCTGGTATAATCTTCTTTCTCAATTTTCTTTATTTGGGAAGAACAATATTTTATATGTAAATTCCAATCCATGGATACTATAGGAGGTATATTTGGTTTACTGGAACGAGTTGTCGTCATAGTCTTTTCTCTTCTTTTGGAATAACTTTTGAATCTGGCAATGCTTCCATTCATAAGTCTTTTTCACATTTTCTTACATGCACTGTTCTTTATCACAACTTCCATTTCTTCTGCTTGATTTCTTCTAGTGGGTTCAAACCAAGCTGGTAGTCTTTGTGATTCTCGGTATAATAACTGGTCATTCTAGCTTTTCTTTCTTTCTTTGGATCTTTATGTTCTTATTCATGTTTGTTTTTAGCTCTTGGGTCCATGGAGTCATATATAGATTCCATGCCGTCAAGATTCTAACTTCTTCCTTTCATCATATGATCATGGATGTAGATGGACAACCAAGGATACTTTAAGGCTTCTTTTCAAAGAAGACTTCTTCTAGAGTCAAACTGAACACATGTTGTTTTCAATGGGAACATGGAAAGATACTTCATAATACTTAATGGATCATATCATTTAGATTTATCTCCCTCCTAATCCTTGCTTCATGCATGAATGCATGCTCTTATTTTGGAATTCTTTAATCAACTCCCTCCATCTAAGAGAGTTCACACTTCTGTCTGCATCTTTATTTCCTTCTACAAAGTGTCACAAGTCTTTTTCTAATTTCCTCTTGATTGTTGACTTCTTTCTAATTTGACTTCTTTTGGGTCTCTTCAAGTTTTATTCTGATTTCAAATTATTTGGCAGTTGTTACTTATATAATAGCTTCCACAGGAATTGTTACCAAGGGTTGTCAACGTACTTCATACTTTCATATGTGTATTTCTTGACTTGTAGTCATCATGATAATAATCCTAATCTTTTTTTTCTTCCATAGGTGTTGTTTCAATTGAACATCTTATATTCTAAGAAATAGATATGCAAGATATGTACAAAAACTATGTAAACATGGCATGCACGAGAAATTTGAAGAATATTGTTACCTTGAATTAGAAGAAGAAGTCTGTTTTATCCCCATTGGCCTTCTTTGAGGGTTCCCATTATTCGGAAACTGATGCTTCATCTGTTTCCTTCCTTTTATTTAACTCAAGACAATGGTTCATGTAGTGACCATATTTTTGAAAGTTGAAGCATTGTATCTTTGACATATCCTTTTCTTGATTTGGTTTCTTCCTCAAGCCAAACTTCTTATCAATGAAATTCTTGAACTTTTCTGTGAAGACTTGATCTTAGTATTTATTTTGGGATTTCTCTTTTGCGTTAATCCTTGATTCTTCTTGTGCACAACAAGTTCAAAATTCTTCAAATGTGGGATACTCCTTTCTTGTGTTCATGTTTACAGAAAACGCATCCCTTGTCTTGGGAAGGCCATTGAGTACTATATTTACCAGTTCCTTTTCTGAAATGATTTCTTCAATAACTTGTAGTTGATCTCTTAACTGAGAGATTCTTACAAAGTATGATGTTATGCTGTCGTCATCATTCATTTTCATGTCACAGAGCTCATTACTTGTCCAATGTTTCTGACTGAGAAGATATTAGTTAGGGCATCGTACATATTATAAGATGAGTCAAGATGAGAGATGTAGGGTATCAAGTGGTATTTTACAGAGTCCACTATGATACTCATGGCATTGATGTCATTGTCCTTGAACTTCTCCATAATTGCAACCTTCTGAGGTTCCTTCTCTTTTCCTTCTTCAAGCTGTGGTTCCATGATATTTCCTTTCACAATATCCAACACTTTATTCTTGGAAAGGATGAGGTCAATCCTTGTTTTCAATGCTTTGAAGTTAGAAGCCCCTTCTAAATTGTTTTTTGACTTCATAGAGTAAGTCATGACTTCTTTGACTTGGTCAACCTTTGACTTTGACCAAAAACTCAAACTTGACGTCTTAGCTTGCTGAGAGTACGAGGAGGTGTGCTAAGTTAGGGCACACTAGGCTATCCAGAAATTAGGTCAATCTATCCACTTAAGGTGCCTCAACAAGAGGGTTAGGGTTTTGTTGCTGCAACAAAAACTTTGACTGCAACTGCAACTGTAACTAAGAAAATCCTCCCAATCTATCTTCCAGCGATTAGGCTGTCTAAAGATAGTGTGGGCCCATAACTTGTTATAAAAATGGGTGTTCTCATTTCACCATAGACAATATAGAAAAATTGTCACCCAACCATAGGTCGAAGCCACCCCCGAGCACCTTAACCTTGAGAGAGAGAATAATTACGAAAGAAAACCCTAGAACCAATTTCCAATCAATGTAGCGTACCTCTCTCTAGAGCTAGCGCACAAGGCAGAAAGTCCAAACCATTACCAAGAGAAAGTCCAAGCCTAAAACCAAAAGTACAAGTTGCAGTAGCTGCAGCTACAACTACTCTCCAAACTTGCGTACTTACTAAATTTTTGTAGTTGCAAGTTGTGTGTGTCCAAATGAGCTCTAGCATCCTATATTTATACTGCTCTTTCTTAGATGTCTGGGCCGACTTCTCTTTCTGGAGGCTAGAAACTCAATATTAATTATTTTCTTTATCCGACTTGTCTTCTAGGGTTATGTGCAAGGCTTTTAGGGTTTCTTTTCCTGGAATATTATATTCTTGTAAAGGTTACATGTGGAGGTTAATACCTCCCGAAACTACCAAAATATCAATAACTAATAAACCATGAATTTTCAGTATATTAATTACTTAGATGCATTTTTCAGCCAGGACTTCATTCCATTCAAGATTTGATCAAGTTTTCAGAGTTCCAATTGTTGTTTTGTATCCTTAAAGGGATGGATCAATGGATGCATATTGTGTACATGCGTGCGGGCTTCATAAGATCCTACTTTTATTATACAATTTTATTTTCTTCCATTTACCCGGGCCCTCCTATGAGCGAGTGAGGCCTAGTCTTGCTCTGATACCATGTTGTTTTTCTTCATATAAGATATGATCGATATATTATTACAAGGATGAGGGTTCCATATATAGGGAACATATGGTGACCATCCATGAAAGGATGCATCCCTTGAATAATCAATAACTATTTATTATTATCATTTACTTATTATATATGATATTTAATAATCAATAATTATATTATTGATTATTATTCTAAGAGAATATCTTCCCGATGTTGTCCAAACATAAACAACTAATACCCATTGTTATAAGAAAAATCAACCAAATGAAGATAGTCTTCTGATCCGGATTTATGTAGGAACACAATGAAATACAGAAATACACATAAACGCAGAGATGTAGCAGAAATAAGACTTCATTTCATTAATAACAAATGACTGAAATATGCTTACAGACAGAATGGAAATAAACTAGCTAGGGCGTTGGTAGCTTATCTCTGAGAAGAGATGTGGCTGCTACTTGCATCCATCAAAAGATGATTACAATGAGGCTCTAGAGGCCTTTTTACAATAGACGAGAATGAAAAAAGTCATAGACATCCAAAAACCTAACCCTAGGAGATGAAGCGCCAAAAGTCATGTGGGCCCCATTTGGGTAAGTTAGTACATCAACTTCCCGGGGTCGTAACTTTTGCATATGATCTCCGTTTTAGGCGTGTGATAGCTCGTTGGAAAGGTATCATCGAGGAGATTCATTTTGGGGGCTCAATCATGCCTTCGGCTATCATTGAGAACCTCTATCTCAAAAAACATTCATTTAGGCCCTCAAAATGGCCCCGGAAGTTAAAACCTGCTAAAAATAGTAAATTGCCAAAATTGCCAGAAAACTGTTTTGAGCCAGTCGGAAAAGGTGGGTAGCCACCGATATCCACCTGGATCAATCCTGCTTTGTTTTTATTCATATAAGATATGATC
>JASDQU010372616.1:124787-147192 GCA_032191745.1 Picea mariana
AGGTAAATTTGTGTTCTATGTTTCATCCTTTGATGATTTCTCAAGGAATACATGGATTTATTTCCTCCATGATGGATTTATTTCAACGTCATGAAGAAAATGTAAACATAGTACACAATTTTTCCTAGTGATAGAACATGCATAGGTCCAAACACATCACTATGTATTAACTCTAAGATTCACTTTTCTCTTGTACCACTAGATGAGAATCTTACTTGATCATCCTCCTCATTTTCCTTGTCCTCCTCATAATCATGGTCGTCATTGTAATCATATCTTCTTCATTGCCATTATCCTCCCCATCTACCTTCTCTTCATCTGCATTTTCTTGTTGATCTCCATTCCCTTATCCATCCTCGACACCTTGATCAGCTTGCAAACCTTCTTCATCACCACATTATTCTTCCTAATCATCATCCTCTCCATCTTCTTTGTCATCATCCTCATCATCGTCGTCACTTTCAGTGTCATCTTTGCATTCATCTACTTCAGAAAATGTGATAGTTATTTTTCTTCTCAATTTATGTCATCAATAAGTTCCTCTTCTTAACTAGAGGCAATCCTACCTTTGATAATGGATAGTTTAAAGCTTAGTGGACAACTTTAACATTGAACTAGAAATATCTTTTGTCAATATATACTCACTTGAACCTTTGGTCAATTTTCCTTGCTTCTTCATGTATGATAGATAATGCGACAATACTCTATTAATTGTGGAGATAAACTCTTACCTAGAACACCTTATATTTACCATGTAAGGCATGAGGTGCATCACTAAAGTAGATAAAAACGTAGAAATAAATAAATATAGATACCTAGTTTCCATATTGAATGACTTGGCTACAAGCACATCCTCTAGTGAAAGTTCATGTGACATATGCAACACTGCATGTTTTTATGTCAGTTCTAATTGGCTAACAAAAATAAAAAATATTATAATAAAATCAAACCTAGATAGTACCAAAGTCCCCAAATAGAATAGAAAATCATTCTTAACCCAAACTTACAACTACCATTGCATATATTACTTTAAGGTTTACCTGAGGATTGCACTTATGTCACTTGTATTAAGAACATAAACTCTCACAGATTGCATACATGTGTATTGAATGGATAAATGTGTAGTTAACTTGGAAGCCATTTTCCTCAATCCCAACAAGAACTAAGTTAAGACAGGAACGACATTGCTAAGGACTAAGGAAAAATAGATCTAATACGATGGGAAAATCACTTTCTTTACTTTGTGGGCTTCAAGAGAACTACAAAAATAATATCCTTCACAACTTAATATCACAGCGATGACATTCGAATTTCGAAAGTCATGTGCACTTAACTATTCTTGAATGGAAGTTATTGGTAACCAGAACCTATTAGCTCCCTCGAATAAACCTTTAAAGATACCTTTAACATCAAATCTAAAATATAAGATGGCTTATCATAGCTATGCCAAGCAAGGTTTACTATTCTAACCAGAAATAACAGGTTACCAAAAACCAATAACAGTTATACTAAACCCTAGAAACGCTTACCTCATCCAATAAGAGGCACCATTCGAGAGCACACAACCCCAACCCAAACACCAAGAGGCACATGCATTTCATAGTAAAGACACAAATATGCATGGAGGAAACGACATATATCATACATTTCACCAAGGGGAAAACCCTTACTAGCCATGAACAATAATTATACAAGTATAGAAAAAAGTAATAGCCTTCTAAAACCATACCATCTTCGAAACACACAGAACTGAGCGTAATTTAAAAAAAATAGTTTAGCACTCACTCAAAACATTCAAAGATACAAGATTCCATAGAAAAAAACGGTTACCCCAATGGGCATGAGAACCGAAGTCTGCTATTCTCTAGAGCCTCAAAGCCACAATAATTTCCAGAAAAGAGCCCAACATTCATTGGGCATTAACACTCCTTGTAAAGCAAGTTTCCATAGTTCTCACCGTGATAACTTAACACGAACCTTGCAGAACATGCGAGGCAACAAATTTTAAGCTAGAACCCTTTCTAAATTCCAGCATAGAAGACCAAAATGGGAATAACCAGAGAATCCTATTAATGAAAAAACATGCTCTTGAAATTGTTCAATAAATTCAGAGATAAAAAAAATTAATTCATATTATTTGGCAAACAAGTATATTTATAATTTTGTTATATATTTTATTAAATTTCAATTAATGTATACATGTAATATTGATACTTCTCATATCATTACATAATGTATACGTATAATATTTATACTTTACATATATTACAACTCTTTGTTAATATTTTATATCTAAATATTTACTAGTCCTTTTTCTTAGTATGTAATGTTTATATTTTGTAATATTATCAAGTAATACACTATATTTAATTTAATACATTATATTTAATTTTTCTTTTAGAGGTTGGATTTTTACCTATGAGAAGTATGAACATATACAACTAAAAATACTATGACAAGAAGAGGATAATAAAAGAAAGTTAGTGTACTATAAAGAGATCATCAATTCCAAGTTGAAAGATTAAAAATATATTTCTACTATAGTTAATTTAAAGAAGAAAATTAGTAATAAACTTAAAAAAGAAAATTAACATTGTTAAAATAAGAGAAAATTTGATGAGCTTCATAGCTAAATTGAGTTTTGAGAAAGATGTTAAACATCTTGGGACAAAATAATATGTAATATTTACGATACAAGGAAAATGGATAATGAAAAAATCTCATATAAGAGTCGTAGGCTACAAAGCTAGGGTTAGCATGATAACGCACACCTAACCTTGCAACACTCAAGAGTTCTCTTCGATCACAAGTGCAGGTTTCAAAAACAACAACATGATTGATCGGGTAGCATGGATCAAGAGGGGGGGTGCAAACCCCCTCATATCGGAATGTAGCCGCGAATGAAAAGGCAGGAGCCAAGGCCAGGAGGTCGCCATTTGAGCCACCACCTCATCTTCATGGGAAAATCCTATAGGATGAACAAAGTTTTGGGAAGGATATAGAGGTGGAAGTGGAAACGTCTCATCCAAAGGAAAATCGCACTTGGGAACCAGGGAAACACATCCCTCAAGAAACCAAAGCATCAATATACATGATTAATTCCACAAGATTCAGGGAACACACTCAGTTCATGAAATACCATGCCCTAATAGGAAAGTGTTTAGGGTTATGTCCCTCTAAAAGAGATCTAGCGTGATGGATTAAAACTTGGTTGAACCCAAAAGGGGGATATGATCTCTAACTCATTTCTAAAGGCTTCTTCACGATCATTTTTTACAATCTAGAAGAAAGGGACCGAGTCTTTTAAAATGGCCCATATTTTTTCAATTCCACAGGGCTATATCTATGATTCTGTATAAACCGCCTTAGCCCAGAAGAAGAGGAATTTTCTTTTGCACTAGTCTGGATCTGCCTCTACTCCCTTCCCAGGAGTTCTATCTTGAAGAAATCCTAATGGGTATAGGGTATAGGCAACACCTGGGAAGATATGTGAAATCTTGAGAGGCAACAAAACAAATGATATATACCTCCTATGCTAGGATATGTGTATACATGAACATCTCCATGGCCCTGCCTGGATCAATTACCATGGAATATCAGGATGAAGATGGATCAAGACCATAGGCTACGAGCACATACCCTTCCATTGTCGAAAATGTCACGAGCATGGACATCTCTTCCGATGTTTCTACAACAATGCCTCGATGCGACCACTAATGGAAGAAAAATTGAAAGATGGCTTCACACAAGTCACTAGTTGCAGGAAACAACCTCCAAAGAAACCCAGTCAGGGGACAGATAAGAATATTCCCACAAGTAATTTTTTTTATGCATTAAATCATCTACCAGACACATAGGAGGTGGAGAATCCCCACAAACCAGGCCATCAACGAAATGAGAAAGGAAAATCCAAACAATCTCTCGACCCAATCTTAAAGAAAATCACCACCCCCTACTCCCATGTCATGGAGGATGTAGAAAAGTTCCTAGGGGGAGAGGTGGACTCGGTTATGTAGATGGATGAACAAAACCTCGTTGACATAGACTTGGAAAAAGTGGAGGTTGCTTTCAACAAGAAGGAATTACAATCTATCCCAGTCAAGCAACTAAGAAAAGTCCACAAAGTCTTCATAGATTCCACAAGGGAAACCTCCAAATTTGGAATAAGCTCAGATCCAGGCCTAGATCCCAGGTGAACACCTAAAGAAAGTAAGAGACGGGAATGAAAATCGTCTCAACAACTGATCAAAGAGGTAGGCCACTTCATGATTAACTCGAGACATATCCAACACCTAACCGAGGGATTCTTATTGTCCCCACCAAAATCCTCATGATGAAGATCATCACATTGAATGTAAGAGGTCTAAATGGAAGATCCAAACAAAGGAATCCAAATGGAAGATCCAAACAAAGGACATGGAAAAACTGGAGGATGCTTTCAACAAGGAATTACAATCTATCTCGGTCAACCAACTAAGAAAATTCCACAAAGTCTTCATAGATTCCACAACAGAGGCAACCTCCAAAATAGGAATAAGCTCAGATCCAGGCCCAGATCCTAGGTGAACACCTAAAGAAAGTAAGAGACGAGGACGCAAATCGGCCCAACAACTAATCAAAGAGGTGTTGAAATAATGTAACTGCAAAGAATATTCTAATTATTATTGATGTATTATTCATTAGATCAATCCCCTTTTGCGGATTGATCATGTCGGCTATTGTAAATGACCAAATCCCCTTTTGCGGATTGGTCAAAACCTAATTGTAAAAGGCAGAGTAAGAAGTCGGCCCTAGAATATATTAAAGGTGGTTGTAACCACCCAGAAGAAGAAGTCGGTTCTGCCAGTGAAAAGACACCTT
This sequence comes from Picea mariana, assembly GCA_032191745.1. Taxonomy (NCBI): domain Eukaryota; kingdom Viridiplantae; phylum Streptophyta; class Pinopsida; order Pinales; family Pinaceae; genus Picea; species Picea mariana. The sequence continues at coordinate 129,648 of JASDQU010372616.1, forward strand.
CGTCCACACGTGCCAGAATTGTATAAATAAAGAGGTTAGCGCCTCATTTGGACACACACTCACTTGTTCATCAAGAAGCAAGTTCAGAGCTGCAGTTGGAGAAGAAAGAAGAGAGAGAGAGGCACATTCTTGGGAGAGGAATTTCTGTATTTGCTTGAGTTATCTCTTGGCATTGTATTGACTATCTATATTAAGGAAGTTTTTGCTAGGTTTTCTCCCCCATGAGGGTTTCCCAGGATAAATGATGTGTCTCTTGTGATTTTGTATTTCCCAATGATCATATTTATGCTATTTTTATCTAATGAAATGAAATGAATCTCAATAATAGCTTAAACCTTAACATGGTATCAGAGTTAAGCTGAAGAGAGCATCTTTCACAAGAGAGTGAAAAACGTCACTGTTGCCATACATGCAAATTAGGGATTTTTGTTGACGAAGTATTTCAGCCCCAAAACCATTTATAAAAGTGTGTCTTTCCTCAAGGATCACTTTGGCATCCTCAACGCAACTTTTCAGTGGTTAGATCTCCCGGAAAGTGAAACCCTAGTTTTCAAAAAGTACCAGAAGTACCAGAAAACCAAAGTATCAGAAGTACCAGAAGTACTAGAGTACCAGAAGTACCAAAAAACCAGAAGCACCAGTGTAGAAATCTGTAGATCAAGTTTGAAGGGGTAAAATTTGGATTTTCTGAAATCCAAACACACCAGGCTACTCGCCTCAGCCGAGCGCACCTCCTGGTAAGTTCAGAATTCAATTTTGAGCATTTTCATTTTTCGTCATTTTCCTAGCCCTAGGTAAAAGATGTTTGCAAGCACTAAGCTTGTTGACAAGCTGGAAGGTGTGGAAAACTTTCATGCCTGGAATTATAGGATTGGTCTCATTCTCGAAGAGAATGACCTAGAAATATTCGTCAAAGAAGAAGTACCAGAACCCACCGATGCTACAGATAAAGCAAAGCACCAAAAGGACATGATCAGGGATAAAAGAATCATTGCATATTCTATCAAAGATCACTTGATTCCTCAAGTGTCGTCAAAGAAGACTCCAAAAGAAATGTTTGATGCCCTAACTAGATTATATGAAGGAAATAACATAAACCGGAAGATGAATATAAGGACTCAACTCAAGAATACAAGGATGCAGGAAGGAGAATCAATCCAAGAATATTTCTCCAGAATATCAGAATTCAAAGAAGAACTAGAAGCAATTGGAGATATCATAGATGAATATGAACTCATAATGACGGCCCTTAATGATCTCACAAGACCTTGGGATGCATTCATCCAAACTATTTGTGCTAGAATAGAGAAACTAAAATTTGACAGTCTTTGGGAAGAATGCATTCAAGAAGAATCAAGAGTAGCTAACCGGGAAGATTTACTATCAAGAGATGAAGATCAAGCCCTATATACTCACACCAAAGGAAGAAAAGATAAGCCTTACTTCCAAAAATAAACTCATAAAGAGTCCCACCCCTAAAGCAAATTCATACATAAAGAATCTCAACCTAAGAGATTCTGGAAGAAAGGACAAAGAAAAGAAAGAGAATTCTCATATTACCAATGTTATCATTGTGACAATATGGGACATATTGCGAGACATTTTTCAACTAGATGAGAAGAATACAAGAGGAAAAATAAGAGGCACCATGCCCATACAGTTGAAGATGAAGAGCCACTGACAAAGATGTTAAGAGAACAAATCAAAGACTATGTCTTAATCTCAGCCCTCTAAGGATCGGTAACACCTGGAGAGGACACTTGGCTCATTGATAGTGGTGCTTCCAAGAACATGAGAGGTCAAAGATATATTCTCTCTTGCATTTCAAAAGAGAAGTTCTCTCAAAAGGTTACACTTGGAGATGATTATCATTACCCTATCAAGGGAGTGGGAGAATAAAACTACAAGCTCAATTCAAGGAATTCAATGAAGATGAAGGATGTACTCTATGTACCAGGTTTGACAAAGAACTTGCTCTCCATATCAGCCCTAGAAAAGAAAGGCTTCAGAAATGGCTTTATAGATGGAGAAGTTCTTATGTGGGCTAAAGGAGAAACCATGAAAGAAGCAATCATCATTGGAAAATAAGAAGGTGGCTTGTATAAGCTAAAGGGCCACTCAGAAGCAACCATGACCCATGCCATTGAGAATCCATGTGAACTTTGGCATAGAATATTAGCACACATCCTCTACAAGGCATTACCATACATATGCAAGGCAGTCACAAGTCTACCAAAATTCAAGGTTGACCATGAAGGCGTGTGCAATGGATGTGCACAAGGGAAGAACATCAATAACCCCTTTCCAAAGAGAGACAACAAAGTAGAAGGAGTACTAGAACTCATTCACTCAAATGTGTGTGTCCCAATGCCATCATCCTCCATTAGTGGGTATGTATACTATGTATCTTTTATTGATGATTATTCTCGTAAAACCTGGGTTTACTTGTTTAAATCAAAAGATGAAGTGTTAAGTAAATTCAAGGAATACAAAGCCTTGATAGAGAATCTTTCTGAAAGAAAGATCAAGATACTCAGGTCAGATAATGGAGGAGAATACACCTCAAAAGAGTTTGTAAACTATTGCAAAGATGTTCGGATTAAGAGGGAGCTCACCACTCCTTACAATCCTGAACAAAACGATGTGGCAGAAAGAAAGAACATAATGATAATGGAAGCATTGAAGAACATGATCCATGATCAAGATCTTCCAATGTGCTTATGGGAAGAAGCAACAAAAACAACCGTATATGTACAAAACCGATTGTCCCATAGTTCTCTTGGGTTCAAAACCACGGAAGAGATTTTCTCTGGAAGGAAGCTAGAGTTAAGCCATCTCAAAATATTTGGCTACCCAATATTCATACATATTCCAAAAGAGAAGAGAAACAAGCTGGACCCCTCAGGAAAGAAGGGAATATTTGTGGGATACTATGAGGCCTCCAAGGCCTTCAGGATTTTAATACCAAGTCACCATCATATTGAGATCAACAGGGATGTGACCTTTTATGAATATGCAGCACTCAAGAAATCAAGAAGATTCCAGCTTGAAGAAGTATATGAAGAGGAACCTGTAGCTCCTCGAGTTGCAGAATCATTGAGGAAGGTTCCCATAGTTGTCGAACCAGTGAGGGAAATCATAACTTCCTCTCATGAGGAAATTCTAGAAGATCGTGAAATAGTATAATTTCAAGAACCTCCTCAGATGACGATCTCCCATAAGAGAAAGCCTGCTTGGGCTAGGGAGCTTATTCAAGATGGAGAGAAGTATGGTGTTCCTGAAGGAACCATGAGACAAGTGAAGAGACCTAAGCCATCCTCCAGTTATATGGATTTGATGTGTGATCTCCTAGAGAAGGAGCCTCCCTGCTTTGAAGAATCCATTCAGAAGAAAGAATGGGAAGATGCCATGACAGAAGAATACCAATCCATAATAAAGAATGATGTATGGAAAATAGTTCTCAGACTAAAGAGAAAGGATGTGCTATCTTCCAAATGGTTCTTCAAAATAAAACATGTTGCTGATGGAAGTATTGAGAAGTACAAAGCAAGGTTTGTCGCTCGTGTCTTTTCTCAAAAGGAAAGCATTGACTATGAAGAGACATTCACTCATGTAGCCAGATACACTTCGATCAGAACCATCATAGCCCTTGCATCTAAGATGAAATGGAAGTTACACCAAATGGACGTAAAAACATCTTTCCTAAATGGTGTCATCAAATAAGAAGTGTATATAGAACAACCTCAAGGATTTGAAGTTGAAGACATGAAGACTCATGTCTGCAAGTTGAAGAAGGATCTGTACGGGTTGAAGCAAGCTCCTAGAGCTTGGTATGGCAGCATAGACAGTTTTCTGACGAGCTTGGGATTTACCAAGAGTAAAGCAGATTCTAACCTCTACTTCAAGGTTATGAATGACGAGCCGGTGATATTGTTGTTGTATGTGGATGACTTATTCTTAACTGGAGAAGAAAATCTCATCACTAAATGTAAAAAGAAGCTCGCTTCAGAATTTGAGATGAAAGACCTTGGCCTAATGCATTATTTCTTAGGTCTTGAGGTATGGTAGAGCCCAGAGAGAATATTCCTTAACCAATTGAAGTATGCAGTTGAAATCCTGAAAATATTTGACATGTTGGAGTGCAATTCCATGAATACACCCATGGAAGCGAAGCTGAAGCTACTGGTCGCCACTTTGTCAGAATTAATTGATGCCATGCTGTATAGACAAATCATTGGATCGCTGATGTACCTGACAAATACCAGACCAGATATTTGTTTTGTCATGAACACCTTGAGTCAGTTTCTGGTAGAACCCAGACATGTTTACCTAGTTGTTGCAAAACATGTGATGAGGTACCTTAAAGGTACATCAGATTGTGGTCTCAACTATGATGGAGATCATGATTTCACACTGAGTGGGTACATTGATTCAGATTGGGTTTGAAGTGTCTCTGACAGGAAGATCACTTCAGGATGATGTTTCAGTTTGGGATCAACCATGATCTCATGGCATAATAGGAAACAATCAAGCATTTCTCTCAGTACAGCGGAATCAGAATACATTGTTGCATGTTGTGCTAGTTGTGAAGCCATATGGCTTCGTAAGTTGATGACTGGTCTATTTGACCTAGAGATGGAAGCAACCACGATCCTATGTGATAACCAGAGATGCATAAATATGACAGAGAATCCTATATTTCATGACAAGTCGAAACACATAGAGATCCGATACCATTACATTCGTGACATGGTGCAGAGAGGAGCCATAAAGCTCCAATATGTTAGCATGGATGAACAGGTTACCAATGTGTTGACCAAGCCTCTATCTCGTGTAAAGTTTGAGCACTTTCGAGATAATATCTATATAGTCCGAAAGGACCTCCCTCGATAGGGGGAGTAGTGTTGTGGGGTGATTCCAGCCTAGTGCTGTGCTTCTAGCTTAATTGTTGTGTGGTGTTTTCAGCATAATTGTTGTGTGGTGTTTCCAGCTTAATTGCTATGATGATGTGTCAGATTAATTGTTGTGTTGATGTGCCAGCTTAATTGTTGTGATGATGTGCCAACCTCGTGCTATGATGATTTGTCAGCCTCATGTTATGATGATGTTCCAGCCTCATGCTGTGATGATGTGACCAACCTTGTGCTGTGATGATGATGTATTATTTGATACATATGATGATATCATTCCAGTTCTCCATTGTGAATGACGATGTGGATGATGAGAAAAACTTCCGATGATTTATAGATATGCCAGTCAATGTTCCAAGATGTTGTTGATGATGTTGTCCTCTCACTCACCTGATGCTGATGATGATGTTGTCCTCTCTCTCGCCTGATGTTGTTGTAGAATACCCTTCTTGTTAAGGGGGAGTGTTGAAATAATGTAACTACAAAGAGTATTCTAATTATTATTGATGTATTATTCATTAGATCAATCCCCTTTTGCGTATTGATCATGCCGGATATTGTAAATGACCAAATCCCCTTTTGCGGATTGGTCAAAACCTAATTGTAAAAGGCAGAATAAGAAGTCGGCCCTAGAATATATTAAAGGTGGTTATAACCACCCAAAATAAGAATTCGGCCCTGCCAATGAAAATACACCTCCGTCCACACGTGCCAAAATTGTATAAATAAAGGGGCTAGCATCTCATTTGGACACACACTCACTTGTTCATCAAGAAGCAAGTTTGGAGCTGCAGTTGGAGAAGAAAGAAGAGAGAGAGAGGCGCATNATGTATTTGTTTGAGTTATCTCTTGGCATTGTATTGACTATTTATATTAAGGAAGTTTTGCTGGGTTTTCCCCCCCATGAGGGTTTCCCAGGATAAATGACGTGTCCCTTGTGATTGTGTATTTCTCAGTGATCCTATTTATGCTATTGTTATCTAATGAAATGAAATGAATCTCAATAATATATTAAACCTTAACAAGAGGTAGGTCACTTCATGATTAACTCAGGACAAATCCAATGCCTGACCGAGGGATTCTTCTTTTCCCCACCAAAATCCTCATGATGAAGATCATCACATGGAATATAAGAGGTCTAAATGGAAGATCCAAACAAAGGAATCTTTGTAACAATATAATGGCATAAGATTTGGACATTCTTTTTCTACAGGAAACGAAATGGGCAAGAAAAGAAGTATAAGAAGTTTTGAGAAGATGTCGGTGGCACTATAAATTCATCTACGATGATTCCAAAGGCACAACAAAAGGATTGGAAATCCTATGGAACCCAACCACGATAATCATTGATCAACCATTCTCCACAACAAGCACAATATTTTCACACTATCATGCAATTGGCTCCAACAAGGAGGGGCTCCTCACAAATGCTTATGGACCCCAAAATAATCAAGAAAATGACCTATTTTTGCATAATCTCTCCTTTCTTGGTGGACTGATAGGACAAAAATGTTGTATTATAAAAGGAGAATTCAACATCATCCTTACACTCGAAGAAAAGAGAGGAGGTACATGATGGCTTGATTAGTATAGTGGTAAGTTCCAAGACCATACTGATCATCTCAATCTAATTGATATAGAAACCATGAATGGAACCTTCACCTGGTCCAACAAATGATTTGGTTCCCAACAAATTGCTTGTAGACTGGATCACTTTCTAGTTTGAGAAACCATTGTCATCAAGTGACCCTCAATATATGTGAACATCCTCCCAAAGTCAGGCTCCAATCATTGGCCAGTGCAGCTGTGGATTGACACAATAGATACACCTAAATACAATCCCTTTCAATATGAAAAATCATGGCTAACCCATCCTGACTTCTTGGATCTCTCCCAAACTTTATGGGCGAATCCAAAGATCTCACATGGTTTACTAATGTACAAATTCCAACAAATACTGAAGAATTTCAAGATGCAGTTTCAAGACTGGAATAAGAACGTATTTGGAAACATATTTCAAGCATAAATAATATTAGAACAACGTCTGGAAGAAATCCAGTAGGAAACTATTTTGTAGGGTCATATCGACGTGTTAAGTTGGAAGGAAGAAACACTTATGCAGTAACTCGAGGAACGAAAAAAGAAGAGGAAATACTATGGAAACAAAAAATAGAGTGAAATTGCTTAAATATGGAGAAAAGAATACAAAATTATTCCATCGCTCCATGGTGCACAGACGCTACATTAATCACATCACAAATCTTGAAGATGAACAAGGAAACCCAATATTGGACCATGATGGATTAGAAGTTCAGCTGGTAAGATACTATAAATATCTTTTATCAGAGCCACCTATTGACAAAACCCCATCCATTAATAGATTAATTCATTATATACCAACCCTCATCATGCCTGAACAAAACCAAACCCTAATGAGGCCAATCACGTAGAAAGAGGTGGATCAGGCTGTCAAGGAAATGCCCTTGGGAAAGGCACCATGAACATAAGGATTCAGAACATATTTCTTTCATTTATGTTGGATGATGATAATATAATAGGTTTGGAAACTTGGGGAGGAGTCCAGGACCTCATGGAAAGTCCTCTCTGCTCTCAATGCTAGTTTCCTCACTCTTATTCCAAAGGAATAACGAGTCACTCACCCAAAGAAATTCCAACCCATTGCACTATGCCATATCATTTGGAAAATCATTACTAAAGTTATCTCCCTTTGGCTTAAACCCAACCTCCCTTTCATCATCTCCAAGGAGAAGTCAAGATATGTGGAGGGGTGAAAAATCTTGGACAACTCAATCTTGGTCCATGAAGTGATCCACTCGCACCCCAGGTATGCTCATCAAGATAGATCTCTCAAAATATTTTGATTGCCTTCGATGGAATTACATGCACTACCTTCTTGTAGCTTTTGGCTTTAGCAGGGATTGGATCCTTTGTATTTTGAAATTCACTTCATCTGCCTTCTTTTCTATTATGTTTAATGGAGTACCCTCCCAACCTTTCTCTCCTTCCAAAGGCATGTAGATTTTTGAGGAACTATGAGGGCTACATAATAGGCCTATCTTATGACCTCTTGTTGGGATCTAAGTTTAGTTATGCAAATATATGCTCACTACTATTTTAGGACAGAAAACAGGTATGTTCACCTCTACCAAGAATTCTTCCCTCAACTGATGGATATATACTCTTTTAAGGTGACCTTGCAACTAGTTTTAGTAACTCAATGTTAGCACATGCAAACCTAGAAACATATAACACTCCTTTAGGATCTTAACAAGCTCCTACTACTAATTTAAACACTAAGCACACATGAAATTTGAACACAGGTATTTTTGGTCAACATGACCCTGGATAAAACCCCCACGGGGAAAACCAGTTAAGAGATAGATGTATATAGGATATATTAAGGAAAAAGTTACAAGAAGGAAAACAAATACAAGTGAACCTGGTACCATATCAACCACACTTGGATGCTTTGGATTCTCTTGTGGATGTGGCTACTATCCCTTGAACAAAGACATCCTTTGCCTTGGTGCACCTTTCTTCATTTGTTAATCATTTATCCCTCTTCCTTGTCTCTTAACTTTGCCTTTTCTTTTGACTTGAACCTTGCATTTTCCTTTGCCCTTTTGTTGGTATTTGCACCATCTACACAAGTGTGCCTACTTTCCTTGGCTTAGTGTGCACCTCCTCTAGAAAATGCTCCACATTAGTATGTGTCCTCACATACCCTTGTGATCTCCATTCTCTAGAGTGAACCCACTCTAGGTATGTGAGCCTCCTCCTCAATTATGAACCCTCTCACAAGTTATATGTGCCTCCTCTCACAAGATGTGCCCCTCCATTAGCTTGTGTGCCTCCTCCCATTAGAATGCTCCCTTCTCAAATATAGTGCCCAACCTCCATGAAAGATATTCAAGAAGGATTTCACCCTCTCAATGGCTTCTCCTCCAAACCCTTGACCTCATGCACCCTCTTCTCCTCAAGAAATGTGCCCAAGAGTTCTCTTCTTTTCCTCTCCTCACTCAAATCTCTCAAGTGACAAGTGAGTCTCTTCCTTACCCTTTTCCCTCTAACCTCTCTTTGGACAAACCTAAAAGACCAATGGCCTAGATTCAATCTAGCCATATCTAATCAATGGGTGAGATTTAATCCCAAAAATATCACTTAGGAAACCCACTTTCTTAAGTTTACTTAGTTTTCCTCATGTCCTTTAATTTGCTCACAAAGTGAATTAAATGTCACTTTATGACTTAAGTGACATATTTCACTTTTGACTTAAATCTCCTAAGTCAAAGTGAAATTAGAACATAAAGTAAAGTATTAAGGGTAATAGTCTCCCCCTTTGTGTTTAGAGACTCGTAAACAAGAGGGGACCACTTTCCAAGCTACCCAAATCTCAACACTCCCTCTTAATGAGGAAAGTATCATTCACCCCTCTAATTTTGTCCCTGCATTGGAAAATGTTTCTTGTTGGAAAATATTCGGTGAGTATGGTTGTACCCTGATCATCAAAAGTGGCCTCTAACTCTAATATACTCGACCAAATATCTTGATCTTGGCATCTCACCAAATATCGCTACCTTGGCATCTCACTGAGGATATCTACCTTGGAATCTCAGCAAAGGTCTCTTGCTCTTGGCATCTCACCAAGAGTCTCTCTCTCGTTGTCTCACCAAGAGTATCATCTCTTGGAATCTCACCAAGAGTATCTAGATCTTGGAATCTCACCAAGATCCTCACCTTGGTCTCTCACCAAGTGACTTCCACTTGAAGTGGAATCTGAAAATGATCTGCTCGTCTCCATATCCAAGTTAGAGTCAAACCTCTCTGGCACCCTGCTCACTCTCATCAATATATGATGCTTTGAAGCCTCTTCACTAACTGTGTGTCTTCTCAACAACTCTAAAACTGAAGTTGTCTCAGGTGGACCAGTCACCCTTGAATCGGGTGTCCTCGAAAACCGAGTCTGCATCCCACGAGATAAAACACTCTCAATTTGTGGGACCTCCTCAACTCTATCCACGCACCAAATTATAGATGGTGTCTCAATTATCAAACAAAAAATCATGAAGGCACACTCCCTCTCAAACTGAGCAATGAAATCCTCCTCCTTTGTTGGCACTGCAGTACCATCATGTTGTTTCTTCTTCTTCTTGGGACATTGTCCAACATAGTGCCCCATATCTCCAAAGGAAAAACATATCATTGTGCTCATGTCTCTCTCTTTCGCACTACCACTCTATTGTGTATTGGCCCATCCCTTGGGACCATGTCTACCACCCTTTCCAATATTCTTATTTCCCTTTGTCTAAAGAGAAAGATCCTCATCACCCTCTGCAATATGTTGTTATCCTGAACATTCATAGATGCATATCAGCTCCTCCTATACAAAGTCATCCCAAAGTATCTCCCAACTGGGCATGGCCTCCCTGTCCATTATGCCTCGCACAAAGGAACCCCAAAGTTTGGATAAGTTGTTTAAGGATGCCCTCACCAAAACATCGAGATCCACAATCTCCCCAACTGTTGCCAAATCATCTCGAGTCTGTGTAAATCTCTCGAGGTATGAGGTCACAAACTCAGACTTGAGCATCTGAATGCTCCTGAGCTTCTCCTACAAAACCATCTTTTGGTTCTAATTGGGACTTTGGTAGAACTTTCACAATGAGTCCCACATCTCAAAGGCATAGTCCTTCCCAGTCAAATGGGGTATGACGTGGTCTCTCACCACATCATAGATAGTCCTCTTAGACTTGGTGTTCTTCTTCCTGAACTCTACTACCATCGAGGGATAAGTGACAAGAGGAAGAACCACTGGAGCTTGAACTATATCAAATAGTTCAAGATCCTCCAAGATGAATACAGTGTTGGTCTTCCAAGGGGACCAGTTGCTAGCTCCGGCTAGCCTATTCTATGCCCTCATCTGAGACATCGACATGTCTATCTTATGAAACTCAAACTGATGCTAAAAAATGCAAAAGAGTACAACCTCACTCCTTTCAACACATGTGTAAAAAGTGGTTGTCCAACACTGTCCAAAACAGTGCCACAAACTACCCACTGTATGCTCTACAAATCAACAAACTCTTAATCAACCTAGCTCTCATTTCATGTATATTTTTGAGGAACTATGAGGGCTTCCCAACATTCATGTCTTATGACCTCTTGTTGGGATTTAAGTTTAGTTATGTAAATATGTCCTTGCTGCTATTTTAGGACAACAAACAAGTATGTTTACTTCTGCCAAGACTTCTTCCCTCAATTGATGGATATATGTTATTTTAAGGTGCCCTTGCAAGTGGTTTTAGTAACTCAATGTTAGCACATGCAAACCTCAAAACATATATAAATCCTATAGGATCTTAACAATACCCTACTACTGATTTAAACACTAAGAATACATGAAATTTGAAAACATGTATTTTTTGTCAACATGGCCCTCGATAAAACCCCCTGGGGAAAACTAGTTTAGAGATAGATGTATATAGGAGATCTCAAAGAAAAATTTACAAGAAGGAAAACAAATACAAGTGAACCTAGTACAATAAAAACCACACTCGGATGCTTTGGAGTCCCTTGTAGATGTTCCTGCTAGCCCTTAAACAAAGGCACCCTTTGCCTTGGTGCACCCTTCTTCCTTTACAAGCCTTTAGCCCCATTTCATGTCTCTTCCCTTTTCCTTTTCCTTTGACTTGAACCTTTCCTTTTCCTTTTCCATTTTCCTTGGTATTTTCACCCTCTACACAAGTGTGCCTCCTCTCCTTTTCTTAGTGTGCACTAACCACTAGTGCACACCTCCTCTAGATAATGCTCCACACAAGTATTCACCCTCACATACCCTTGTGACTTCCATGATTTAGAGTGCACCCACTACGATTATGTGAGCCTCCTCCTCAAGGATTCTCTCAGCTAGATGTGCCTACACTCACAATATGTGCCCCTCCCCTAGCTTGTGCGACTCTTCCCATTAGAATGTGCCCTTCTCAACTCTAGTGCCCAACCTCTATGAAATCTCTTCAAGGAAGTTTTCACCCTCTCAATGGCTTCTCCTCCAAACCCTTGACCTCATGCACCCTCTTCTCCTCAAGAAATGTTCCCAAGTGTTCTCTTCTCTTCTTCTTCTCGCTCAACTCTCTCAAGTGACAAGTGAGCCTCTTCCTTACCGTTTTCCCTCTTTTAACCCCTCTTTGGACAAACCTAAAAGACCAATGGCCTAGATTTAATCTAGCCATGTCTAATCAATGGGTGAGATTTAATCCCAAAAATATCACTTAGAAAACCCACTTTTTAAAGTTTCCTTAGTTTGCCTCATGTCCTTTAATTCACCCAAAAAGTGAATTAAATGTCACTTTATGACTTACTTAACATATTTCACTTTTGACTTAAATCTCTTAAGTTAACGTGAAACTAGAACATAAAGTAAAGTATTAAGGGTAATAATATCCCCCTTTTTGTTTAGAGACTCACAAACACAAGGGGACTACTTTCCAAGGTACCCAAATATCAATAAGGCATCCATCAAGGGGAACCTCTTTCCCCCTTTCTCTGTGTCATCATGGCAGGAGGCTTCGAACGTTATATCAAAGATTCTACAGAGGATGGATCTCTTCAAGGTCTGCCTCTACACGGCTTGCAACCTGCTACCTCTAATAGCTAGTTTTTGGATGATAGCTTGTTAATGAACACCCCTACTACTCAGGAAGCCCTTAAACTCAAAACTATCCTCTTCGATTTTAGTGAAGTATTTAGCACAACCATTAATTTGGATAAGTCCCAAATCTTTTTCTTTAACACTCCACCTATTGTCCAGCAACACATATCTTGACTTCTAGGTATACCTAGGAGCTCCCTTCTGTCCAAATACCTTGGCATTCCCCTCTACGATGTCGCTGCTGTAAACATCTCTTGGGACGCCCTTCTCTTATCTCTCTCTAATCGTCTGAGCAACTGGACTTTCAGATCCCTCAACCTTGCATCCATATTGGTTCTCATCAAATTAGTTCTTCAAGCTACCATGACCTACCTCTTATCACCTCTTGCAGTCCCACAATATGTCATTAAAATCATTCAAAATTTGTAGAGAAAATTCCTCTAGCATGGTCATGATCATGGAAAAAAATGGGCTCTAGTTAGCTAGGAGAAAGTTTGTAATCCAAAATCTATTGGAGGACTTGGACTCGAGGACCGAGGCTAGTTAAAAAACATTATGGGCATTAAACTCTAGTGGCATTGGCTCAAGTATCCAACTGAACTTTGTGCCAAGATTTGGAAGAAAAAATATGCCCCGCACACCAACGAGGAACATCTCATCATATCCAATGATCAGATTCAAGGATCTAATATTTGGAATGCATCCTGGTGCAATCACCCTCTCATTCAAGAGCACGCATTCTGGGAAATTCGGGATGGTCAGAATGCTCTATTTTGGATGGATTCATGGAAACAATGACCTCCACTACATTCCTTGGACATCATGCACTCCCTCTAGAATCATATGCAATAGATATAACCCCTCAAGGTAGCATACCTTTGGTTAAATGTCTCCCATCATCCCCCTTGGAGAACTTGGAAAAGTCTTCCTCACGACCTCAATATTCCTGTAGATTGTGACTTGCAACCTTGGTGTAGTATTGCTTCCCAAAGGAAAATTAACATTAGAAATGAATCATATCAGGCTTCTCAAATCACGAGGAAAACCAATAGAGCAAGAGAAAACATTATAAAAGCCATCGAGAATAGGAGAGCTATGGCTTACAATAATCTAATATTTAGTAGAATATGGAAGTTACTACTAGGCTTCATTGTATGGAAGATTTAGAAAGAGAGAAACTGATCCATATGGATTTCAGTGGCTTCCCACCTATTCCAACTGGTTCATTTTGGCAGCTTGGCAGTTTTTTTGCTACTTTTCGGGTCCCTGACTTGTGAGGCCATTTTGAGGCCCTAAAGAGCGTTTTTAGGGCTTGCCACAATAAAAAATGATAGCAACAAAATGTTTAGTCCTCGGATAGACCTTTCCAACGGGCTATCATGCACCTAAAACAGATATTGTATGCAAAAGTTATGACCCTGGGAAGTTGATGTACTAACTTACCCAAACGGGGCCCACATGACTTTTGGCGCTTCATCTCCTAGGGTTAGGTTTTTGGATGTCTAGGGTTTTTGACATTCATGTTTATTGTAAAAAGGCCTTTAGAGCCTCATTGTAATCATCTTTTTTCTAAGGAGCGCAGCCGTCACATCTATTCTTAGAGATAAGCCGCCACCATCCCAGCAAGCTTGTTTTTCGATACATTTTACAGTTTCAACTTATTTCCTTATTGAATAGAAAACCAATTTTACTGTCTCTGCTATTCTATGTTAAGCATATTTTAATAATCTGTATTCATTTCGTTCTACTCATAAAACCCAGATCAGAAACATAAATATATTTCACTCCCAAACCTCTTCCCCTTCTTACATCTCATCAAATATTTTTGAAAATGTCCAGGAAAATATCCGTGCTCATCATTGGACCCAATAATACCTCTATTGCAATCCCCAAGAAACTATCATCCTCTCAAAATGGAATCTCAATCTATGTTGTACCTCACCCAACAATACCCTTTATCCCACTTCACTATCCCCCAACCCCTCTTTTTTTCATGTCCCCCCTCCAGGCTTTGTTAAAATGAACTTTGATGGTGCTTCGAAGGGCAATATTGGTCCTGCAGGATTTGGAGTAGTCCTTCGGGACAACACATGGTAGATCAGTTACATTTTAGCAGGGCACTTGGGACATGACACTAATAATTCTGCAGAGATCTTGGGCCTCATAAGGGGAATCCAATTAGCCACAAGCCTAAATCTAAATCATTTAATCATAGAAGGGGATTCTCAAGTGATTATCTTGCTTGCCACCAAAATCATCAATGGGTCAGATCCTGTCAAAGTCTCCCCAAATTGGTGCCTTCTTATTCCTCTTGAAACCTTACACACTCTTCTCTGTCCTTCTTTCACCCTCATTCCCTCTCATGTGGGACGAGAAGAAAATAAGGTGGTTGATAAACTAGCTAATGAAGGTGTCTCATCTCAAGAAGATGACATCCTAATTGAGGCCCAACAACTCCCGAAACCACTGCTACTACTTCATTGTATGGATATTGCACTCTGGGACTGTCCTCCTTGGATGGGGTGACAACTAATGAACATGCTTATTGGGTAGTTAATAACTCGAGCTTCCACCCATTCCCTCAGTCTTTGCATAAGAAGAAAGCATTAATGGCGCACTCAAATCGAAGGTCGAAGTCTTCATGTTCTGGTACGAATCGAACGAGATTTTTCAAATAGATCTTAATGGCACTCTCCACTGTCAATTCGGTAGTTATTATGGAGGTAATAAATGGAAATTGTCATCTTGTTCTTTTTCATGTATGAACTCTAGCTTCCCCCTCCCATTCTGGTATGTTCTCCCTTGGGTGGCCTCTCCCCCTCATTGTTTCCAATCTCTCCCCAATTATCTCGATGCCACGAGAAAGGGGAAAGCCAAAGCGAGGGTTGACCTATTACATAATTTTTGCTTGACATTGTCATCCAAGACCCTCCTCTACACCAATTCCACCTCCCATCTCTAATGTTCACCCTATTGGTTCTTCTTTGGATAATTCACCCTTCTCTTTTCAAAATTGGTTGGACGATGATAAAGCCATGGCATTTGTTGAGGAAGAGTTCCCTCGGGCTCCTCCTGAGGCACCTCTAGACTCTTTCCTTTTCTCATCCTCCGACATACTGATTCTGCCCCACACTTCTGGATGACATTCTCCGGAAGGATATTTCGCTCTAGAAACATAAAACTACCCCATCGAAGAAGAGATCCCTACTGCTGGGAAAGACGAGGAGGCTCAACCAGTCAATGAGTCTCAACCAATTGCACCTTCAGTACCAGAGATGCCTAGCATTTTTTGTTTCTCATAGGAGCATCTACAACTTATCTTTGACATGGGACAAGATGTAGCAGATCAACTTCACTTCCAAATTATTCTTTGTTGTCGCCTGGATGATCTGTTTGACTCCCTTTCAAGTGATCTTGTCAAACAAATATGTCCAACCTGTTGCCAACCTTATGTGTTTGCTCCTCCACCTCCTAATGGTGATGCCAATTCACGTTCTCCCATAGTTTAATTTATTTTTCTGTTATTATGAATATATGTTCAGAACAACCATGGTTGTAGATATGTTGTTGCATAGTTTTTGGTTTATAGTTTTTATCAGACTTCAACAACTTGAAAGTTTACCAGTTATTCTGGTTTCCATATGTATGGTAGAACATGTGGCTAGTTTTTCCATGTATATTAGTTTGCTGACGATTTAAGGAAATACAACTTTTTTATTTAAAAAAATAAAATAAAGCGGAGGATAAATAATAATTTGTTGTAGATTTCCCTAGCTATATGCAGATATCAAGTCTCATATTCACAATATTAGAAAATTTATTCTGCAATATTTTAACTTAGAGAAACAAAAATTTAAAATATGTAATGTAGTTTAATTACTCATTAAACGTGCATCCAATAATTAAAAAATATTGATTAAATATTTTTCAATAATTCATATTGATATTTGATCTTCATATTCACATTTTCTTTATTGAAATTGTAAATTTTTTCTTAATTTAAAATCATGATTTGACATTTAGATTACAAAAATAAATTGCTCAAGTTTAAAAAAATAAACACCTTATTATTATTTATAGTCCAGCAATAACCACCATAAACTTTAAAGAAATTGGGTGAAAGATTTTAAAACCTATCTTTTGATTAATGTCCTTTGAACTCTCTCTAACTTAAATAATTTTAGTATATATAAAGATTTATTTCACACTTAGTGACTATATATATATATAAACATGACATGAAAATTTAACAAACATATCTATAAAAATATAAATACAACTTGACAAATAATTTGACTTATAAAAGGTATAACAAAACACTTATCAAACATGTGAAGATAAATGCAAATTTTATTATATAAATCTAAAAAAAATATAAATATAAATACTTGTTTTACAAGTTCCACATAACTTTAATAAATAAAAAAACATTGTGACAATATTTTAATTATTCATGAGAAGTCTAATTATAGTCATTGTGTCAAAGTTTTAAATAAGAATATTGCATTTTAATTTTTTAATAATGATAGCATTAGAAAATAATAGGAAAAATTCAATAAATTCAATAAATACATTTAAAAAATGTTGTATCACGTGTGTTGCCATGAGAAAATATAAAACAAACATGTAGAACTATATTGAACATTGTAACATGCAATTAACTAATAACTAATAGTAGAAAGTCTCTATAGTTTGAAGAAATTTAATAAATATATTTCTTTAATTATTAATAAGACGTTATACCACATGTGTTGACACTATAAAATATAAATATTGCATGAGCTTGGTCTCGAAGGAAGCAAGGTCTTAAAATTCTTCATGTGGAGGCCCACTAAGAGGTAGAGCAGATAGCTGGTGAATGATTGCATGAGCTTGGTCTAAGGAAGCAAGGTCTTAAAATTCTTCATGTGGAAGCCCACGAAGAGGTAGAGGAGATAGCGGGTGAAATGAGTGAGAGTGTAGAGAA
>JASDQU010372617.1:0-60843 GCA_032191745.1 Picea mariana
CCATCTCTATGTACTTAGCGAAGGTGGCTTTGGTGATGAAAAAATACTTTATCTCTTATTGAATATTCAAGTATAATCTCAGAGTTTCCAAGAATGCTTTTCCCGTGATGTTGCCTTTTATGCCTGCGAACTTGGACCCATCCTTTTCCACTGTGAGAATATTTTGTTTATAATATGAAAGAGTGATCATCTTATCATTGATCACAAATAAACTCAAGAGACCTTTCTTCTGCAAAGAGTCAGTCTTGCTGAAAAACCTCTGTACTGCAACATCCATTGCCTGAAATCTTTCCTTGAGTTGCAACATTATCCCCCTCTTGGTCAGGACTCTATTAACTTTGAGAATAGTTTCAGTCCTTTCCTCAATCTACAGGGCTTGTAACTCTTTTTTTGATTTAGAGTTTAAGAATTTGATTATCTCGTTGGCCTATGTAGGCATTTCACCCAATTCTCCCTTTATCTTGTTGATGGCCTATCTGTCTTTCTGCACTAGATCATGTTGTTCAAACATGATTTGTATCAGGGGCCAAATATCTATCACTGATTGACAAATGTCCATCCAAATATTTTCCTTAGCCTCTGACAGAGTCTTATCCATGACTGTTTCTTTCTGTAGTTATTCCAATTCCTGTTTGAGCTTCTCTAACATATGCCTCTCAGTGTTATAGATGGTTTGGAATGTGGAATTCAAATTTTGGAGATTTAGAATCTCTTCTTGCAGTTTTCTTATTTCTGCCCCTTTCAGAGTCATATCTTCCATTGCTTTTTCCAATTGGTCTGCAACGTCTGGATTTGTCACTGTCATTCGTGCTAGAATTTCCCCTATGGTAGTTGATGTTTTCATTGTTGTACTGACTCATGTTATTAGGACTGCATTCAATGGTATGACTACCATTGGGATGTTCTAGTCTTTTTCCTTAACTAGCTTGTCCAGCTTGGCTTCCATTTCTTTAATTTGAGCATTCTGATCTATGATCAACTTCAACATCTCCTCTTTCTGGCCTTCAGTATTGGCCATCTCTTTATCCTGTGGGTCTTCAATAGTAGATATTTTTAATTGTTTCCTCAGGGCATCTATGTCAACATTCTTATTTTTGACAAGCTCTTCAGCTGCTTTGATATTGGCTGGATCATAACCAATTTTGAGAACCAGTTCTTCCAGGGACTTAATTTTGTTATCCTTTTCCAAAGAGGACACCTTCTCCAGTTTCAGTTGAGTTTGGACATTGTTCAACGAAACTTGTAGCTTTGTTGCGGTCGTCGAGGTGTTCACCAAGGTGGAAAAAATCATTTCT
Organism: Picea mariana; assembly: GCA_032191745.1. Classification (NCBI taxonomy): domain Eukaryota; kingdom Viridiplantae; phylum Streptophyta; class Pinopsida; order Pinales; family Pinaceae; genus Picea; species Picea mariana. The sequence goes on from JASDQU010372617.1 coordinate 1,296, forward strand.
CTAGTCTATCTGTGAAGGTCCATCTAATTAGTCGGATGTACTTCTGCAACATCAAACTCAAAGGTTTTCCTTTTATAATCAGAAATTATTTTGGGTTGAGGTACCTATGCCTGCAAGTAGGCCATGTGCATTATCCCCTTCTCTGTATCAAAATCATATAGTAATCTATGCTGGGTTGTGGATGTTTGTTTCCAAAACTAGGCATAGGTACTATTTTTCAACATCTCATTTTTCTTCTTAATCAGGTTGTATTTCTCAAAGAGGTTCAGTCTTGTAGGCTCTTGTGTAGCTCTGGTTGTTAATGTTGTATCACCCTTCTTCTTTGACGAGGAGGTGGACATTGTCAGCTCGCTTCCTGAGTAAAATGGAGAATGCTCACCTTCTATGATTGTAGTAGACTGAGTCTCTTCTCCACTAGACTTGTCAGGTGTATGTCTGGTCTTGGTTCTTTTATATAAAACATGAAATTATTTGTCGAGACTTTAGTGACCGAGGGAGATACCTCTTTTATAGGTATTTTCTATGTTGGTGCCTGAGGAGTATTAGTCAATGAAATAGTGGCAGAAGGGGGATGTTGATCGGTATCTGTCAGAGTGTTCTCCTCCCATTCTGTCTGGTTCATGAACTTCTCAATTTATGGTTTGGGAACATGAGCATATGGGGAGATTTTATTCCTTAGTATAGTTTCTCCATTGATACCAGAAGGATCATAATGCCATGGGAAACTTTTCTCTAACTTCATTTCTAGTAACAACTTGCTTTCTTCTTCTCTTGTCGCTCTGCGATTGTAGATGAAAGATCCTATTTGACCCTTGATCCTCAATTGTTGGTTCTTTTTGAATGATACGAAGTGAATATTATCTGAATTTATCAGCTGTCGAATATATTCCAAAGCAAATATCATGACAGGTAGGAACTTAGGTAGCTTGTAGGGGGCCAACTCACACCCATAGATTCTGATCTTTGTGTGGTCCTGGTATAAATACCAATCCCCTGTTTTAGCAAGGTATAATAGGTGCAGGATCCTCTGAATCTCTTTGTTTATCTTGGGATTTTTCCGCCCGCTTAACATGCTTACCACTGGATGGTAAAATTGGTCAGCGAAATTATTAAAACTGAACTCAGACGATTTCCTCCTTACCAACGATGTCCAGGCTGTAACTGGTTGTAAATTTCCATCTGTGTCGAGTTTATGTAGTATAAAAGAAAACTTCTTTGACTGGAAAAACAGGAACATGTAGGCCAGTATTGATGAATACCGGAACATTCCTTCGATGGGAAATTTGAAAAGTTTCTCATGAAACTTATCGGCCAAAAATTGGCTGAAGTCGAAATGGGTGTTGGCTTTCTCCTTGTTGGAGAAAATGGACAAGAAACCCAGGATGGGCTCATCCACCCATTCGTCTGAATAATACCCGAGTAGACAACACATGGATGAAATGATTTGGTTACCTTTTGTTGAGAACATGGAGAAATGGTAGGGGGGATTTTTCTTGGGAAATTGGGCACTCTCAGGGAGGAAAAGCTCAAAAATCTGTGCTCTCTGGGAAAAATAAAACTTTTGGTACATTTCAGTTAGGATCTCAAAGGTGAAAGGGGATAGGGATTTCGATCTGGGGATCTGCATCATCTGTTCAATGGTTTCAGGTGTAATGGTGAGCAAGGTCTCTCCAGATGATGAAACGACAGCTCTCTGATTGGGAAGATAGTGTGCCTGGAATTTGAGGGAAAACTCAGGGAAATGATGAATTTGGGGAAAAAGATATAGTGGAAGATTGGACTCCCAGAGTCCAATCTCATCACTCTGGTCTAGGATAGTGTCTCTGAACCATGAGTGCAATTCAGAAAAATCAAATTTGTATTTAGGCTCTGAAATTAGGTAATCTTTGTCAACCAGAGGGATCTGATCGAGATCCATAGGGGGTGGGAGAAATGGATTTTGTCGATCTCTGAATGTTTGGACTTCGACGACATCACTTCGACTGGTACCTGCAGAAGTTTGAAAACAATTGACGTTGACTGTAATGTCCAGAGGTTAATGGAAGTTGAAGGTGAAAAGGAAAAGAGGACGATGATTTTAGTAGTGTCTGGATTGTGAATGGTGAATAAATGGTGAAAAACAGGATTATCTGGATGAATGGGTATCCGTTGGGGGCATGGGGGACAAGTCAGTGGAATAAATAATATGTTTGGCTGCATTGATTGGCCAACGGATATATCAGGGATGAGGTGGTAGGTGATAGATGGGTTATGGTTGTGTGAGGATGATGTGGAGGGAAGGGATTGGATGATAAGAAGATGAGACATGACATGTGATGAGTGAGTGGGGAAAAAGGTATCCTAACAGAGTAATGGCACATGACTTGCGGGCAGCGGTAGTGGAGTGTGAAGTCATGTGTCAGAGGCGGTATGGAAAATCTGGTATGTTGGTTTATCGAGTGGGGGAGGGTGGTTAGGCGGTAATCGGTTTGGAGCAAGGGGGGTATGAGTTAACACAATTGTGCCACATTAGGATGGGGCCGCCGAGGAATACCACCATATCGGACCCCCCCCCAGTTAAAGGTAGAACGATCAGGGGGTGGATATTACCTATCGGCCGTAGAACTGAGCATTGTTTTCTCAACCATTGATCTCAGCGCACCCTTTAATCATGGAGCACGCATCACATTATATTGCAAAAACTTAGGATAATGCCTTTCTTGTGGGTTTTTTGCACTGCTTCTTTTCTTTTTTCCACCAAGGGGTTAGAACACAACCTTCTAACACAAAAACAAATAATATCAACCAACTTTACACTTGTTTTATTGAAAGAAAATCCTACTAACCTATGTCCTAATCTATTCACCTAACACATTTAACCCATATTAGACTATTGGGATAAAAATTACTCTACCCTGGGGCTATTTGATCAAGATTAAACAGTTTGATCAAATTTATTCACTAACTAACCTATTTACTTGGCTAAGATTAAACAGTTTAGCCAATCCTTATTCACTAATCCTATCAGCATAAATTCAAAAAGACTTGACCGTGGTTAGACTTTATGGATCAAGCCATTATTATTGCATGGGGCCTTATTTTTTTTCTTTTATGCCCTATTTTATTGTTTTTGTTTTCTTTATTTTTCTTTTTCTTTTCTTATTCTTTTTCTTTTCTTTATTTTTCTTTTATTTTGTAAATCATTTGCAGAATGAAATATTATTTACAATCCAAAATACAGTAAAGGTAAAAATTTCCAGTCACTAGTTGATCCTATGAAACATAGGGTTATAACAGTGGCTCCAGCTAGGGATGGTGCTCTCCTTGTGAGGTGCCAAGAACCTGCTTCCTAATGTTTTTGAGAAATTTTTGCCAATGCTTCTTCTACAACTTGATTTGACTTATTTTGAAAATCTAGTGGCACTAGTCAGTGGCTTAGGGTATTCTCTTTGGACTTCAACCATCTGATCAACACCACCCACACATAACTTGACAGTAAAAAGGAAATGATTTGTACAATGGAAATGGATGGTTAGGACCTTTATTGGGGTGGTAAATAATGCTTCAACATCCTGCCATTTACAAGTCCACATGGCAGGTTCGTTCCATCACTGTCTTTGAGAAGAAAAACGTTATTTCCTCTATTTTTTTGAATGATGTAAGGGCCCTTCCACAAACTATCGAACTTTCCATGTTTACCCTTATCCTCATTTCTGGAATCCCACTTCAGTACCAAGTCGCCTAGCTCAAAATCATCTTCTTTAGTTCTTCTGTCAAAAATACTTTTGATGTTTTCCTGGATAACTTGAGCCTTGTTATATACTTCTTCTCTGAACTGCTGCAATTGGATCATCTGATTTATTCTCCTTTTGGTATCATTTGGCTCTGCTTGCACTTCTTGCAATAGTTTCATAACAGGGACCCCCAAAGAGGTAGGGAAAACTACCAAAGTGCCATACACCAATTGGTACGGAGACATACCAATTGATCTCTTAGTGGCCAGTCTGACAACCCAAAGTGCCAAAACCAACTTGTTATGCCAGGATTTCTTATTTTATTGGAGTATCTTATTAATAATATTCACCAGATTTTTATTTGAGGACTCAACTATCCCATTTCCCTGAGGGTAATAAGTTGTGGAATGTCCCAAAGTAATGTGGTACTGACTACAAAACTCTATAAGATTTTTGGCTCTGAAGGTCGCTGCATTGTTAGTTATCATTTTTCTAGGACATCCAAAACGAGACAAAATATTATTTTCCAAAAAATTAATGATGATAGAGTCAGTGGCTTTCTTGCATGGTATAGCTTCGATCCACTTTGTGAAGTAGTTCATGGCTGTGAAGGTCCACTTTTGTTGGCCTGAAGAGGGTGGATGTATCTCTCCAATAAATTCCAAACCCCATTGTTGGAATGGAGCTTCAACTGAGATGGGTTTCAGGGGCAAAGTCAGGAGTTTATTTTTACCTTCGAAAACTTGACATTTGTAGCATGAGGTGAATTTTTTATTCACATTAGTGAACAGTGTGGGCCAGTAAAAGCTAGCTCTGAGAATATTGTTGGTCGTGGTATTCTAACTTAGATTCCCGCCACAGTCCCCTACATGGAAATATTGCAATACCTTGTCAGCTTCATCTTTTAATAGGAAATTAAGAAAGATACCTCCAAGATATTTCTAATAAAGGTTTCCATCTAGAATACAAAATTTCAACGCTTTCAATTTCAAAAACCTAGATTTAGTTTTTGTTAGACCAGGGGGAGATTGTAAATTATGTATGACAAATATGAGGTTTGCGTACCATGGAAATTTTAGGAATACCTCTTTCACGTTTGGAGTTGCCTGCTCTCCCTACTCATCAACTGCAGCCAAGAAATTAATATTTAAAGCATGGAAATTGGATTCAACCATCAAATTTTCGAAACCCTGACCTTTGATCAGTTTAGTAGGTTTAATTTCAATATCATATTCAAGAATAACAACAGTCCACTTTCCTCTCCTACCATCTGGATTGTCCTGAGTCAGGATATCCTTTACCACTGCATTTGGAACATAAGAAATTGTGTGGGAATGGAGAATATAGACTCTAAAATATTTTATGGATTTCACCAGGGAAAAAGCTTGTTTCTCCATCATATTGTAGTTCAACGCAACATCTCTCAAGGACTTGCTGAAAAAGGATATGGGTTGTTCGTACCCTTCGCTATTTTTCTGCAATAATACTGCTGCGATGGTGTGTTCAAATGAAAAAGAGAACAAATAGAAGACTTTGGTGTAGTATGGACTAATCAAAACCAGAGCTTGTGTAAGTGCATGCTTCACTTTCTCAAATGAATGTTTAGATTTTGTGTTCCATCTTATTTTGGTATCTTTTTTCAGCATATTTGTGATGTTCCTAAGAAGTTCAACCAATTTGGGTATGAATCTTCTTAGGAAATTTATTTTACCAATGAATAATTGCAATTCTTTAATGTTCCTAGGGTGTTCCACTTTATGGATGGCCTCTATTCTGTTGGGATCTATATTGATTCCATATTAGAGATCATATGTCCCAACAACTTGCCTTCCTCTAAACAGAAAAGGGTTTTCTTTGGATTCAATGAAATCCCAAATTTTCTGCACTTCTCAAACACTCGTTTGAGATGTTGTAAATGTTCCTCGTCAGATTTGGAGTAGACAATCGCATCATCCAGATATATGAATATAAACCTACCAATCTCGTCCACAAAATAAATATCCATTGCTCTTTGGAAAGTGGCACCAACTTTCATCAAACCAAAGGGAATTTTCACATACATGAAAGTTCCCTAGGGTGTGGTGAAGGTTTTTTACTCCTGATCATCTGGGTGGACAAGGAATTGGTTATAGCCCAAGAAACCATCTAGTAAGGATATCCTACTGGCCCCAACTACATTTTGTAGGATGTGATTCATTTTAGGAAAAGGGTACTTGTCTTTGAGGGAAACCTTGTTCAAGTTTCATAAATCAATGCAAAGTCTTATTTTCCAGTCTTCTTTCTGGTAGGAATCAGATTAGAAACCCATTTGGAAAATCTTAAGGGAACTATAATTTTGGCATCATACATATTTTTAATCTCTTTTTCTATCAGGGGAAGTAACTTGGGATTGATCCTCCTAAGTTTATTCCTGAAAGGTTTGTGTTCTTCTTTTATTGGGATCCTATGTTGTATGATACTTGTGTCGTAAGATTTTAAATCTTCATAACCCCAAGAAAACACATCTACATACTCCTTAAAAAGTTCAATGTATTTGCGTTTTTTCTCAGGGGGTAAAGATTTGGAAAGTTTTATGATCTTGGGTTTTTCATCTGTTCCTATGTTACACTCTTCGACCTCTTTACCACTAGCTTCAATCTTTGGCTTTTTTGCTACATCGTTAAAATCAAACAAGTCTTCTAATGGAACTAAAACTCTAGGTAAAACATTGTTTTTCAAATGTAAAATATCATAATCTATCTCATTTTCATTCATTTCATCTGAATCTAATTTATTTACACTACCACTTTCAAAAACTGATTTATTTACATTAACATCATCATTGTCTAAATCTATATTTGTACATTCAAAATCATTCTTACACTGCAGGAAGTCTTCAATCTGATCATCGTTTCCAAATACTTGCCAGTATCTTATGTTATATGGGACAGTTGGTCTACACTTCACCTCTACTATATATTGGTGAGTGGGACGAAAAGGTATTTTGCATGTAGCTACTGACGTAGCCAATCCATCTGCTAGTATGTTTTGTCCCCTGGGCATTACCTGCAAGTCGACTTTGGTGAAACATTGAAGAGAATCCAAAGCAACATTCCTATAAGCTCTAAGTCTAGGATGTTTAGCTGCATACTCACCTTTAATTTGTTTAATGACCAGTTCAAAGTAACCTCTTACCATAATCTTTTTGGAACCAACCTTCTTCAATAGTTTCAGACTGAGCATCAAAGCTTCATACTTAGTTATGTTGTTAGTGCACTAGAAATTCAGTTTGTAAGAGTGGTTCTATGAATACCTTGATTTGTGATTATGCAACCAAACTCCAGCTCCAGCTCCCTCTTTTATCATAGCTCCATCAAAATCCATACTCTAGAAATATGCTGGCATTTCATAACTTTCTATTATTGCAGTGTTTCTTACCTCAGTGATTGCTTTATCTTCTTGTGGGTCAGGTGCATCATCTTCCAACCGAGCAATTTGTCTTTCCAAGTCACCATCGTTGTACAGAATGAAGGAATCCAGATCAGAGTGTACAGAGTATAATGAGTAGTTGTGTGGTTTTTCTTGACTGCTGACCATATATTTTGTCAGAGTCTCTTTGTATAGCCTTCTCTGTTGTCTGAATACCAAGATTGTGGCATAATACATATCTAACTGCAATGTGCCTTTCAAATTGGCTCCCCAGGATCTGGATAACAACATACCATATTTTAGAGGGATTTCTGCAACCACAACATCCATCACCATGATTTTCATTGGGATTTGAACCAGGGTGATGCATAAATCTTTCATCAACCCTATACATATGAACTTGCTAGAGTCGAAAGAATGAAAATCCTTGTAATGTCTGGTGACCTCAAGCCCCAACTTCTCCATCACATATTTGGGCATTAGGCTGTGAGAGGTGCCTGAGTCAAGCATAGTGTTGTGCAAGATCAAGTCGTGGATATTCAGACTGATGTAGAAAGGAGGGAAAGCATCGTTATCAGTTTTTCCATCAACTTTCAGGCCGAATAAGAGCTCAGGTTGATCACCAATAAGATTCACCATGTTCAAGTGAGTTGTTGATATGATATTTAATGCCTTCGTACCTATCTCTGGTTTGATGCTTAATTATTTAATCACATGTGACCTGTAAGCATTCTTTCTCATTAGCTCCGATAGGGGAATAGGAATCTTCGATTTGGCTAGTTCCCCTTCAAGGCTGAAAGTAGTGGAAGCTTTGCTTAGGCTCTGGACTTATGGTTTGTCTGTCATAGTTCTTTGGGTAGAAGTACTTGGCTAACTAGTTGATGTGACCTCAGTGTAATTTGATCTTTGCAAAATTTCAATGCTTCTTTTTGCAGCGGATTCAACATTATTCCTCTCAGGGAATTTCTTCAAAGAAGTGTCTGAGGTTTTCTTGGCCTCGGTTGTTTTCTTCGTTTCAGTAGCCTTATTTTTTTCAACAAACTTATTTGGAGGATTTTCATTGGTATTCTTGCTTCTTAAGTTATATTTTTTTTGGACCTCCATCATAGCATTCTCAAAGGCCCGATGTTCTGTTTCCTCTGCTTCCTCATTTACCTTTGTTTGTGAAAGGAGAAAAAGATCATGTTCTTCCTGAGTAAGGAAAATGGAGTCATCATCGTGAACACCCATGACGTTTATGTGAGTGTCATTCAATTATTCGATTATCTCCTCCCCTTCATCAGCATTATTTTCCTGAAGAGGTGGTCTAATCTACTGATCAAGCCCCCTCTTATCTATTTGATATCTAGGATTTCTCTGCCTGATCTGGGTGGGATTCCTTCTGAAGTTTGGATTTTGAATCTGAGGAGCAGCTTGGTTTTCCCTGGGTAGATTTATGTCGGCTATAGTAAGCCTCTCCATCATTCTCTCCATAAATCTGGCTATGGAATCTAGTTTAGCATCTGAAGAGGAAGTAGAAGGTTCTTCTTTAATTGTGACCCTTCTTTCTGTTCTCTTCCTGGCTCTTTTGCCTAAAATATTTTCTTCCACGCTCACTGCACTTTTCTGCATGTCTTCCAGGGTGGAAAAATTTCTTTCCCTTAGTTGGTATGACATATCAACATCAAATCCATCGGGGAATTTGATTAATTTCAAACCTTGAGGAGGCTTGATATCAAATGGAATTGCGCTGTAAATATTTTTGAAATGAGTGAAGTAATCCTGCACTATCTCTCCTTGGTTCCTTCTGAGATTCTCATATTTTGACAAAATATGGAGAGGGTTTTTCTTTACCTCCCATCTGTCGAGAAAACTTCTTCAGTCAGACTCTGTGAAAAAAGTCTGATTTGAACGTCAGCCTCATCTACTTCCTGTAAATCAAAATAATCATTCATCTTATCAACATGTTATTGTGCATTAAGAGGTCTAGTGCCATCAAACTGAGGAAGTCTAGTTTGATAATCCTGGGGCATGGAGTGTAAGGGAGCGGAAAACACCAAGGGATCATATCTGGCTGCCATGATAGGTGGAGGGGGATAAACAACAACTTGTGTTATTGGAGGGGAAGTAACAGAAGCTATGGAAGATGAAGGGTTGGGAGGAATAGAGTGAGCTATTTTAGGTTTAACAGAAGATGCAGCAATAGTCAAGGCAAAAAGTTCAACTGATTGTTGGAAGTGGGCTTTGCATAAGGCTTGGTCAAGATTTGCTACTAGATCTTCTAAATTGTCAAATTCTTGAAGAAAACGTTGATCAACATCTGCCCTGGGAGAAAGTATTTCAGGGGTTCTGGGTTGTAGGATGGTTTGATCTAGGACTGTTTCACTTACAAAGCTGTAAGATTTTGTTCTAAAAAGGATTTGTTCAAAAGATATGTCAAACTAAATATCTTGGAGGGAAACGAGCTTCTCTAGGAGAGAAGGGGACCTATGAAGAGGACTCTGACTCCCAGAACCCTCTGCAGTGTTTTTCTTTCTAAGTACTTTTTTGGATTGTCTAGTGTTGTTACAGGTTCTGGATCTAGGTGAGATCTAGTGTAAACTCTTTTAAGAGCCATAATTTTTAATTTTTTAAGAAACTTAAACTAATATATACAAACTTTAACAACCTTTCAACATTATTTCTTTATAAGTTAGATTTTATGATTCGTTTAGAAATAAAGTTTTCTTTATCTAGGGAAAATAAATTGTAGGATGGAAAGTTTGTTCAGTTTCCCAGTATGGTCACCACTATGTTAACTCTCAGTAATTTCAAAGAGGTTGTTAGGAGGTAGAAGAAATTTATCAAAGGTAACTTTATCCAACCACTTTGAAACTGGGATCTAACCCTGCCAGTTTTAGAGAGGGATCTCTCTATAGGATTTAGATATGTTTCAGGTTTCAGATATTAGGCTAGTTAAATAAATAGGACTATGTTGTTTGTTTTATAAAAATGGCTGAAATATTTCTTACGCATCCATTGGGCTATGGGGTTTGTGTTAAGGTTTGAGATAAAAGAACATATTTTATTAGGTTTCTTCATAGGGCAGGATAATGCAACTGTTGGATCCTTTATAATTAAGGTGATGGATAACATAAATAGATGAGAAAATTAACTATAATAAAGAAGCATTCAAGAATTTTTTTACCACAATATTAGAAGACAAAAATTTAGATCTTTAAAAAAAGGAAACAGAGTATACGAGGAGAAATTATGAAACTTTAACTTCTTTTAAATGATCATATATAGAAAAAAAATGATAACGAATAAATATAAACCATTCTACAACGAGGAGTAAACATCACCAATAGTTAACATGCAGGAATCTTGTGAATCGTCCTTTTTATTACTGGTAGATCTCTTCAAAAAGATTACAGTGTTTACAACTTACATGGGCATAAAGATCAACCCTCAATACTTCAAATTCTGAAGTATATATAGAAAGAAATTACAATTTGGTCCTTTCATTAATGATCAGAATGTGGTAGAATCCAAATATAACTACCTAGCTAACAAAATACAAAATTATAGGAGTTGCTAATGATCTGTCAGATTCTTTGGGCTGATTTCAGGGAAGGTTGTTGGTGCATCATCAAATTGACTTTGACTGCTCTGCGTGATGATTTGTACATCCACATCATCTTTTAGTTGATCAAGTGACACAGGTATTAACATATCTATTGACTAGGAATTTTGACTTTGAGCAGCCTTTGGTACACCTGATCTGTCTTTGTGTACTTAGCAAAGGTGGGTTTGGTGATGAAAAGATACTTTATCTCTTATTGAATATTCAGGTCTAATCTCAGAGTTTCCAAGAATTCTTTGCCCGTGATCCTACCTTTTGTGCCTATGAACTTGGACCCATCCGTTGCCACTATGAGAATCTTTTGTTTATAATCTGAGAGAGTGATCAGCTTATCGTTGATCACAAATAAACTCAGGAGACCTTTCTTCTGCAAAGAGTTAGTCTTGCTGAAAAACCTTTGTACTGCGAAATCCATTGCCTTAAATATCTCCTCGAGTTGTAGAATTAGCCCCCTCTTGGTCAATACTCTCTTAACTTCGAGAATAGTTTCAGTCCTATCCTCAATCTGTAGGGCTTCCATCTCTTCTTTTGATTTAGAATTTAAGAATTTGATTATTTCAATGGCCTCTGTAGGAATTTCACCCAATTCTCCCTTTATCCTCTCTATGTCCTGTCTGGCTCTATGGACTAGATCATGTTGTTCAAACATGATTTGTATCAGGGGCCAAATCTTTGTCACTAATTAACAGATGCCCATCCAAATATTTTCCTTAGCCTCTGACAGAGCCCTAGCCATGACAGTTTCTTTCTCCAGCTGTTGCAGTTCCTATTTGAGCTTCTTTGACTTATGCCTCTCAGTGTTGTAGCTGGCCTGGAATGTGGAATTTATCTTTTGGATATTTTGAATCTCTTCTTGCAGTTTTCTAATTTCTGCCCCTTTTAGAGTCATATCTTCCATTGCTTTTTCCAATTGGTCTGCTGCATCTAGAGCTGTCACTGTTGTTGCTGCTGGAATTTCACCTATGGTAGTTGATGTTTCCATTGTTGTACTGACTCCTGTGATTGAGACTACATTCAATGGTATGACTTCCATTGACACATTTTGCTCTTTTTCCTTAACTAGATTGTCCATCTCAACTTCCATTTCTTTAATTTGAGCATTTTTCTCCATGATCAACTTCAACATCTCCTCTTTTTGGCCTTTTAGTCTCAACCATCTCTTTATCTTGTGGGTCTTTAGTAGAAGATATTTTTAATTGTTTCCTTAGGGGGGCTATGTCAGCGTTCTTCTTTTTGACAAGCTCTTCATTTACTTTGATATTGGCCAGATCATAACCAATTTTGAGCACCAGTTCTTCCAGGGACTTAATTTTGCTATCCTTTGCCAAAGAGGACACCTTCTCTAGCTTCAACTGAGTCTAGACATTGTTCAATAGAACATGTAGCTTTGTTTCTATCATGGAGGTGTTTTCCAAGGTGAAGAAAATCATTTCTCCAGTTTGCCTGTGAAGTTCCATATGATCAGTCAGATGTACTTCTGCAACATCAAACTCGAAATTTTCCCTTTTATAATTGGAAATTGTTTTGGGCTGAGGTACCTATGCCTGCAAGTAGGCCATGTGCATTCTCCCCTTCTCTGTATCAAAAGCAGATAGTAATATGTGTTGGGATGTGGATGTTTGTCTCCAAAAACGGGGCATAGGTACTATTTGTCAACATCTCATTTTTCGTCTTAATCAGGTTGTATTTCTCAAAGAGGTTCAGTCCTGTAGCCTCATGTGCAGCTCTGGTTATTAATGTTGCATCACCCTGCTTCTTTGACAAGGAGGTGGACATCGTTAGTTGGCTTCCTATTAGGTGTATGAATGGTATTGGTTCTTTTTCTATAAACCTGGAAATCATCTGTCGAGACTTCAGTGACCAAGGGAGATACCTCTTTCTTGGGTCTTTTCTATGCTGGTGCCTAAGGAGTATTAGTCGGTGAAATTCTGGTAGAAGGGGACTTCTAATCAGTATCTATCAGAGTGTTCTCCTCCCACTATGTCTAGTTCATGAACTTCTCAATTTATTGTTTGGAAAAATGAGCATATGGGGAGATTTTATTCCTTAGTCTGGTTTCTGCAATGACACTAGAAGGATCGTAATTCCATGGGAAAATTTGCTTGAACTTCATTTCTAGTAACAACTTGTTTTATTCTTCTCCTGTTGCTATGATATTGCAGATGAAAGATCCTATCTATCCCTTGATCTTCAATTGTTGTTTCTTTTTTAATGATACGAAGTGAATATTGTCTGAATTTATCATCTGTCGAATATATTCTAGAGTTAATATCCTGACAGGTAGGAACTTAGGTAGCTTGTAGGGGGCCATCTCACACCCATAGACTCTGATCTCTATGTGGTCCTAGTATAAATACCAATCCCCTATTTTAGCAAGGTCTGATAGGTGTAGGATACTCTAAATCTCTTCGTTTATCTTGGGCTCTTCCCGCCCTATTAACATGCTAACCACTGGATGGTAAAATTGGTCGGTGAAATGCTTAAAACTAAACTCAAATGAGTTCCTCCTTATGAACGATGTCTAGGCTGTAACTGGATGTGAATTTCCATCTGTGTCGAGCTTCTGTAGGAGAAAAGAAAAATTATTTGACTGGAAAAATAGGAACACGTAGGCTAGTATTGATGAATGCTAGAACATTCCTTCGGTGGGAAATTTTAAAAGTTGCTCGTGAATGTTATCGGCTAAAAATTGGCTAAATTCGAACAGGGTGGTGGATTTCTCCTCGTTGGAGAAAATGAACAAGAAACCTGAGATAGGTTCATCCACCCATTCGTCTGAATAATACCTGAGCAGACAGCACAGGGATGAAATGATTTGGTTACCTTTTGTTGAGAACATGGAGGAAAGGTAGGGGGGATTTTTATTGGGAATTTGGGCACTCTCAGGAAGGAAAATCTCTAAAATCTTCGCTCCCTAGAGAAAAGACAAATTTTGGTACATTTTGTTTAGGATCTCAATGGTGAAAGGGGACAGGGATTATGATCTGGGGATTTGCATCATCTCGTCAATGGTTTCATGTGTAATGGTGAACAGGGTCTCTCCAGATGATGAAATGATAGCTCTCTGATTGGGAAGATAGTGCACCTGGTACTTGAGGGAAAACTCAAGGAAATGATGAATTTGGGGAAAAGATACAATGGAATATTGGACTCCCAGAGTCCAATATCATCACTCTGGTCTAGGAAAGTGTCTTTGAACCATGAGCGCAATTCGAAAAAATCAAATTCGCATTTAGGCTTGGAAATCAGGTAATCTTCGTCAGCCAAAGGGATCTGATCGAGATCGATGAGGGGTGGGAGAAATGGATTTTTTGTCAATCTACGAATGTTTGGACTTTGATGCCATCACTTTGACTGGTACTTGCAAAAGTTTGAAAAATACAAACGATGACTGTAATGTCCAGAGGTTAATGGAAGTTGAAGGTGAAAATGCAGAGATGAAAATGATTTTAGCGGTGTCTGGATTGTGAATGGTGAAGAAATGGTGAAAAATGGGATTATATGGATGAACGGGTATCCGTTGGGGGTGCAGGGGATAAGTGAGTGGGATAACGGATATGTTTGGCCACATTGATTGGCCAAAAGATATCTTAGGGATGAGGTGGAGGGTGACAGATGGGTTATGACTATGTGAGGATGATGTGGAGAGAAGGGATTGGGCGATAAGAAGATGCGACGTGACATGTGACGGGTGAGTGGGAAAAGAGGTACGCTGACAGAGTAATGGCACATGAATTGCGAGCGACAGTAGTGGAGTGTGACATCATGTGTTGGAGGTGGTATGGAAAATCTAGTATGTTGGTTTATCGAAAGGGGGGGTAGGTGGTAACCGGTTTAGAGAAAGGGGGGTCTGAGTTAACACAATTGTTCCATGTTAGGATGGGGCCCGTTGAGGAATACCAGCATATCGGACCCCCCTGGTTAAAGGTAGAGTGGTCGGGGGGGTCCGATATTACCTTTTGGCCATAGATATCAGCTTTGTTTGCTCAGTTGTTGATCTCGGCACACCCTTTAATCACGAAGCACGCATCACATTATATTGCAAAAACTTAGGATAATGCCTTTCTTGTGGGTTTTTTGCGCTACTTCTTTTCATTTTTCCACCAAGGGGTTATAACACAACCTTCTAACACCAAAACAAAGAATCTCAACCAACTTTACACTTGCTTTATTGAAATAAAATCCAACTAACGTATGTCCTAATCTATTCACCTAACACATTTAACCCAGATTAGACTGTTGGGGTAAAACTTACTCTACCCTGGGGCTATTTGATCAAGATTAAATAGTTTGATCAAATTTATTCACTAACTAACCTATTTACTTGGCTAAGATTAAACAGTTTAGCCAAGCCTTATTCATTAATCCTATCAACATAAATTCAAAAAGACTCGACCATGGTTAGACTGTATGGATCAAGCCATTATTATTGCATGGGGCCTTATTGTTTTTCTTTTATGCCCTCTTTCATTCTTTTTTTTATTTCTTTTTCTTTTTCTTTTTCTTTTTCTTTTCTTTCTTTTTCTTTTTCTTTTCTTTCTTTTTTCTTTTCTTTCTTTTTATTTTCTTTTGTAAATCATTTGCAAAATGAAATATTATTTACAATCCAAAATACATTAAAGGTAAAAATTTATAGTCATCAGTTGATCTTATGAAACATAGGGTTATAACACATGCCTTAAGAATGTGGAGGCATTATTGTTGATTTTTCATATGAGATGATATATGATTGATATATTATTACAATAATGAGTGTTCCATATATAGAGAACATATGGTGACCATCCATGAAAGGATGCATCCCTTGGATAATAAGTAACTATTTATTGTTATTATTACTTATTATATATATTATTTAATAATCAATAATTATATTATTAATTATTAATCTAGGAGAATTTCTTCTCGATGTTGTTCAAACATCAACACTCCCTCTCAATGAGGGAGACATTCTGCATCATGCCAAGTTTGTCTCTAAAGTATACAAACTTCTCCCTAGACTCATGAAATTTGTATATGAGTCTTTGGAGACGTCTCTCTGATGTAGGACCATCTCCAACAAAGAACAAGAGAGAAATAGTTGGGTGCACTAGTGCATTATTTGAAATGTTTTGAATTTCAAAGATGAGTGTATTAATGTAATGTCTAACAAAACTTTTTGAGTTATGAATATATTTAATGATTGGAGGCTGATCCATTGTGTAAGATCTATGCGTGATGTATTTTGTTTTATGAATCGAATCAAAGTACAAATCTAGAGCTTGCGCTCTTATCTGTCTGACTTGATATTCATTGTAATAAATGTTAAGTAGTTGATAGCATTTAATTTTGATAAGATAGTGTAGAGTAGTTGGAGGGAAAGGATCGAAGAGCACCTCTTTTTGTAAAGCTTTGTAATATTTACCAGTAGAGGTTGTTGATGTTTTTTGTTTCTACGGATAGAGGAGAACCAAGTAGTAGTTGAATCTATCTTGTATAGGTTAAGGAGTAGTGAATAACAATGTATGCAAGTATACATGTTCTAGTTGAATGAATATAACAAAGATATTTTGTCCCAATGTGTGTTGTTTTGTGTCTATCTGAATGAGTAAATGGTAGGCCTTTTGTTATTTTTAAATTCTCTGTTATTTTTCTTCTTGTATCCATGAATGCATTTTCTTTGTTGAATGTATGACTCACTGTGAAGAGTGAATAAGTTTCAATTGTTTCTCTTCCTTGAGTGAGTGAAAGGTGTGCATAGTGTCTGCAAGGAGTGAATGACCTAGTCTATTTCGACTCAAAAGATCAATTAACATAAAACTTATGTGTGCAAGGAGTGCATCAATGTTTGCAAGGACTGTGTGACAGAGTTTTCAGAGTCGAAGGCTCAGGAGGGATAGCGTGAGTTCAGTCACGGGAGACATAAGTTTTTGGAGAACAGTCGTGAGGAGTGAAAGGTCATCCACAGGGGAGTCAACTGTGGGGAAAGTCTGTTGCAAGGTGTGCACAGATCGAGATTTCGACTAAGTGTCTAAGGAGGTGTTCAGAGGAAGTCGAGGAAGTAAATCTCAGAAGGAAGAGTGGAAAAAATTCTTCAAAGGAGAGAATTCCCTGAAGTCTCTATCCAAGACAGTGGACAAGATTCGTTTTAGAGGGAGACAAATGATTCCATACCATTAGATATGGTAAAGCTACAAGAATGATAGTCGTGGAGTTTTTCAGTACTTCGGATTCTGGCAAGTTTGAAGATTTGATGAAGACAGAGTCGCAAAGTCTGAAGTCGCAACCCAATATTGTTCATTCATCATGAGAGGCGTATGTGGCAATGGATTATGGAGTTCGGGAGTTGGAAGCCCGGAAGTTCCGATGAGAAACCTAGAGTTTCATGAAGTTGTGAAACCCGAACCATAGTGGGGCTGGTGAATATAAGGAGACGTGTGGCAGGAGTTCAGAAATTCGGAGAAGAGCGCTTTGGGAAAAAGTGAGAGAAGGATTCAGGATATCCCCGAAGCCCTAAGTGTAAAGGGATAGACCCACATTCATAGCCAAGGTCACCAAGAGGAAAATGGGCCAAAAGAGTCACTTGGAATCAGTAAGTTAACGATCCAAGACCGGGATGTCGAGCAACCCTTTGGAGGGAACGAGTTTTGCACCAGAAGTGGTATCAGAGTGAATTACAAAATTGAATTCTGTAGAGAGAGGAGTAAGCCGATATCATAAGGAGAGGTATCGGAAGCGTCAGTGCAATGCTACCTAGAAGACGTGTTGAGACACCCGTAGATAATAGAGATATGGAAAGGGAGATGATAGAATTACGTGTGAGGCTGGATGCCATGGAGACAACACAAAGGAGAGCACCTAATGCTGGAGACATCAGCGAGGTAGAAGTTGAAGAAGTAGAATTCGAAGAAGTTGTAGCTGAGGATGCTGCAAGAACGCTTATTGAAAGAGGTTGTCAAATTAGGTGCCAGAGCGAATATTGGCATCCCTATGTATGAAGGAAATTTATACACAGAAGATTTGATTGACTAGATAAAAGCAATGGACAAGTATTTCGACTATGAGGATGTTGAAGAGGATAAAAAGGTAAGACATGCTATCACTAGATTAAAAGGACATGCAACACTATGGTGGGATGAATTGCAGGCCGACAAGAGGAGCAAGGGAAAAAAAAAGATCAATAGTTGGGATTGAATGGTAGCCAAGATTAAGGAGAAATTCATACCCAAGGATTACTGGATAAGTCTATTCAATAGGATGCAAAATCTGAGATAGATAGGATTGACTATGAAGGAGTATAAGAGGAATTCTACAAGTTGAACATTAGAGTCGTACAGAGAGAGAGATGTAGAGAAGGTTTCTAGATATATTAATGGCCTAAGATATGATATCTAGGATGAAATCGGCATGGCTACAGTTAGGACAATAGAGGACATGTATCAAATGGCGTTGAAGGCAGAAGAGAAGTTTGCCAAGAAGCAGAGTCAACATAACATAGGTCGAAGTTTCAACAGAGGCAAGTGAGTTTCCTAGGAGAAAGTACAGAAGAGAAAAGATGAGGCAGAGAAGCCACATAGTCACTCTGAGAGAGGAGGAAGTTCCCGAGGAAGGCAGAGTGGTGGTAGAATCTCCTTTCCCAGGGGAAGAGGAAGAGGCAGAGGAGAAGAAGTGAGATGTTATGCCAGTGGAAAAACATGGCATATGTCTTGGGATTGTCTCGAGCGGAAGAAAGGAGGTGAAGCTCACATCTCATAAGTGCAGAGGAGGGATGTTGAGGCAGAAGGAGTAGAGGATGGAAGATCCCTGATGATGAAGAAGGTTCTTTTGAAGCAAGATCCAGATACTGAAAGGCCAGCACAAAGGAACAATTTGTTTAGGACAACCTGCAAAATGAAGGACGGATTTTGCAAGGTGATAATTGACAGTGGAAGCACTCACAACTTAGTATCCATGGAGATGGTGGAGAAGTTAGAGATAGAGACGATTGCACATCCTCCACCGTATAAAGTCACATGGTTGCAGAAAGGCCATCAAGTAATAGTCACTCAACAATGTTTGGTTGAATTTAAAATAGGAGGATACAGGGATGAGATTCTATGTGACGTGATTTCTATGGATGTTTGTCATGTTTTGTTGGGAAGACCATGGCAGTATGAAAAGAATTTTATTCATGATGGGAGGAGGAATACATACACCTTAGAGAAGAATGGTAGAACACACATGTTTCTTCCAATTGAAGAAAAGAAGGGGAAGGATGAAGCTAGCACAAACATACTTTTCATGGGCAGGAAGGAAATATTGAACGAAGAAAAGAAGGAGCAGGAGATGTCGTTTGATGTAGTAAGGAAGCTGAGAGTTATCCTTACTAGTACTTCAATGGAAGATTTATTTGAGGAAGTTCAGGGAACTATTAGATAATTTTGTTGACATTGTAGTGGATGAGTTTCCAAACTCATTGCCACCTATTAGAAGCATCAGTCATCACATTGACTTTATGCCAAGAGAAATCTTGCCGAATAAAGAAGTGTATAGGTTGACACCTCAGGAGAATGGGGAGGTTAAAAGACAAGTTTAGGATCTGTTAGAAAACGAATTGGTCAAAGAAATCTTGAGCCCATGTGTAGTGCCAACTGTATTAAGTCCAAATGAGGATGGTGGATGGAGAATGTGTACGGACTAGAGGGCCATAAACAAGATCACCATCAGATACAAATTTCCATTACCAAGGATGGATGACTTCATGGATTGCTTGAGTGGAGCTAACTATTTTTTAAAAATAGATTTGAAAAGTGGATATCACCAGATCAGGATGAGGGAAGGTGATGAGTAGAAAACAACATTCAAGATGAATGAGGGGTTGTATGAATGGTCTGTTATGTCAGTTGGCTTAACAAATTTCCTGAGTACTTTTATGAGGTTGATGAATGAAGTGTTGAAAGATTTCATTGGTAAGTTTGTGATTGTATATCTGGATGATATACTAGTATTTAGTAATACTAAGGAGGAACACTTGAGACATTTAACATTGGTGATGAGGAGGTTGCAACAAGAGAAGCTGTTGATTAATCTAAAAAAGTCTTCTTTCATGAAAACATAACTCGTATATTTTGGTTTTCTCATTTCTTCAAATGAGTTGAAGATGGATCTTGAAAAGGTGAAAGCGATCAAAGAATTGCCATCACCAAGGAATACCTTTGAGGTAAGAAGCTTCCATAGATGAACAAGTTTCTATCGGAGGTTCATAAATTTTTTTAGTGGGATTAGTGCTCAAATGATGGATACAGTGAAGAAAAGACATAAGTCTTTCAAATGGAAAAAAGAGGCTGAGAGGAGCTTCAACATATTGAAGGAAAAAATAACGGAACAACTGATTGTGGTTTTGCCGGATTTCAGAAAGACATTTCAGGTAAGATGCGATGTGAGAAGAGTTGCAATTGGAGTGGTCTTAAGTCAAGATAATAGGCCTATTGCATATTTCAGCAAGAAGTTGAATGAATCTAAAAATAAGTACTCCACATACGACAAGGATTTGTATGCCATATTCAAGATTTGAAGAAATGGAAGCATTATCTCGTACTCAAGGAGTTTGTTTCGTATAGCGATAATCACTCTTTGCAATTCATAACCAGACAAGAGAAGTTAAACCAGAGACATTCTAAGTGGATAGAGTTTATGAAAAAATTCACTTTTTTCATTAAACATATTTCTGGGAATGATAACAAGGTTGTTGATGCATTGAGCAGGAGGATTATGATTCTGCGGGAATTTCAGGTCAAGACCTTGGGGTTTGACCACCTTAAGGAAATGTACCATAGTGATCCATATTTTGGAGAAGCATATAAAGTGTGTACAAATCCTGTACTCAGAGACAGAAGCCAGTGAGTCAAATATCTGATTCAGGATGGGTTGTTTTTCAAAGGATGCCAGTTGTGCATACCAAGATGCTCGATGAGGGAAAATTTGTTAAAGGAAAAACATAGTGGAGGTCTCGCCGGACACTTGAGCCATGAAAAAACATTTTACCAATTAAACAGTTCATATTATTGGCCAGGTATGAGAGCAGAGGTGAAGAAATTTTTGAACAATTGCAATATTTGTCAGTATGCTAAGGGGAGGAAAAAAAACATTGGGTTTTATCAACCATTTCCTATTCCAGAGAGACCTTGGGATGAAATAAGCATGTATTTTTTGTTGGGATTGCCAAGGAAACATAGAGGAAGTGGTTCCATATTTGTGGTGGTGGACAGATTTTTGAAGATGGCACACTTTATCCCATGCCAAAAGACCAGTGATGCAACACACATTGCAAATTTGTTTTTCAAGGAGGTTGTGAGAATCCATGGATTGCCCAGGAGTATAGTCTCAGACAAGGATACCAAATTTGTTGCTCATTTCTGGAGGACGTTGTGGAAAAAGTTAGAGATATAGTTATACTTTAGTTCTGCATATCATCCACAGATGGATGGACAGACCGAGGTGGTGAATAGAATCTTGGGAGATTTTCTGATGAGTTTGGTCACTGAACACCATAGTCATTGGGATCAGATGCTAGCACAAGTCGAGTTTTCATATAATGATTCAGTGAAGAGGAGCACTAGGAAAATTGCATTTCGAATCATGTATGGAATGAATCTGAGAGGAGTGTCAGAGTTAATAGATATGAAATAGAGCGAATTTAGGAGTGTTGGATTCGAAGACTTCGCTGCAAAAATGCAGGAACTTCATAATCAGATCAAGGAGAAATAGTGAATACAAGCACAAAGCTGATAAACATAGGAGGAAGCTTGATTTTGAGGTTGGAGATCAATTTCTATCACATCAGAGGAAATATATATTCCCAAGGGGGACATACAATAAGTGAAAGTTGAAAAAGATAGGACCGTGTAAAATTCTGAGGAGGTTTGGCGAAAATGCTTATGAATTAGAGATGCCAGAAGATGTGGGTATATCGCCCATATTCAACATTGCAGAATTGTATCCTTACAGAGAATATGGAGTCAAAATGTCAGAAGATCAAAGAAAGATCCAGTGAGAGAAACAAATGCTTATAGTAGAGAAGCTATAGATGGAGAATATCATAGATCAACGAGTTGGTAAGAATACCAGAAGGAAGATGTATTTTGAATAATTGGTGAAATGGAAAGGACGACCAATAGAAGATGTCAGTTGGGTTGGTGAAGTAGAGATCTAGAAGCATGGAAGATCAGTGCAAGAGCTCATGGACAGGAGTCCATGAATTTTTCAGCCAAGGGAGTATGATGCAGGAGCATCACCAACAAAGCGCAAGAGAGAAACAGCTATGTGTGCTAGTGCATATTTTGAAATGTTTTGAGTTTCAAAGATCAGTGGATTAATGTAATGTCTGACAAAATATTTTGAGTTATGAATATATTTAATTATCGAAGGATGTGCGAAGGGATAGACCCACAGTCATAGTCGAGGTCACCAGGAGGAAAATGGGCCAAAAGAGTCACTTGGACTCAGTAAGTTAATGATCCAAGACTGGGAGGTCGAGAAGCCCTTTGGAGGGAAGGGAATTTTCACCACTCTCTCCCACCTGAATCGAGGAGAAGCTCCCCCTATGGATCTCCCTCTAAGCCAACTAACTCTCTCTGAGATCAGGCTCATTCTAGGTCTGCATGTGATAGCATATAGCACCTTGAGTCTTTATCATTCCTTGTCAAATCACCATGACTAGGAAAAATACCAAACCAGGGTCATTCACCACAGGTACACCCCTATGCGTGAATGTCATCCTGATTCTAATGGACACATGGAAAGCACCTCAAGCACCTCAAGTCCATATTATTCCTTGTCATGATCAAGGAAGGACTATGCCTAGCCCCATTTACCACAAGTACACCTTTGTGATAAATTCATCTTATCTAATGCATCCTATCTAACTTGTTTTGTAGCCCAATCTAGGAGAAGGTCTTCCCGATGCTTACTCAATATGTTGTAGAAAAAATGTATGTCACACATGGCACTCCCATGTGGACGTCTAGAGGCTACTCTCTCTATAAACACTAGGGTCAACTCCCCATAGCGTGTGACATCAAGGTGAACTCCCTTGATGTGTCCTCATGTGCTCTCCACAAGAGATGTTTCCTCATAAGCTCAAACCCACTTATCCCTCTTGGATAAGTGTCCTCACATATAAAATCAACTCAATCACAGAGGAGTATGATATGGAGAATGTATGTCACACATGTCACTCCCATGTGGAATTCAAGAGGCTACTCCCTATAGAAACACTAGGGTCAACTCCCCATAGTGTGTGACATCAAGGTAAACTCCTTTGGCATGTCCTCATGTGCTCTCCACAAGGGATGTGTCCTCATGTGCTCTCCACAAGGGACGTTGGGATGTAATCCCAAAACAACTTATCCCTCTAAGATAAGTGTCCTCACAAATAAACTCAACTCAGTCATAGAGGAGTATGATCTGGAGATTATCTCAGGAAGCTACAAGCATCAACACTCCCTCTCAGTGAGGGAGGAATTCTCTACCACGCCAATTCTATCATGGAAGTACTCAAAATTCATCATGGTAAGGGGTTTGGTAATAACATTAGCAACCTGCTCATCTGTGGAAAGGTACTACACCATTAATTCCTTCCTCTGCACCATGCATCTGATGTAATGGTACTTCATCTCAATGCATTTTGATTTTTCATGAAACATTGGATTCTTTGAGAGATTCACAAAGATCTGGTTATCACAATGAATAATAGTGGAATCCAATATATGTCCAAATAAATTTTCAAGGAGCTTATGATGCCACACTGCTTCATGGAATGCCACACTCAATGCAATGCACTATGATTCTACAGTGATTAGAGCCACATAATTTTTTTTCCTTCTACACCAGGAAACCATGGCATATACCAAAGTGAAGCAACACTCGAAGGTGATATTTATATCCATTGTGCTCCCTTACCAATCAAAGTCAGTATATACATGAAATATCATGTCAATACTAGAATAACATCTTATACCATGTCCAACTATGCCTCATAGGTATCTCAACACATGTTTCACAATAATCCATTGTGTATGTCTAAGTTGACTTATAAACTGGCTAAGTGCACTCACTCCATAAGAAATATTTGGTATGGTGTTAACCAGATACATCAATGATCTAGTCGACTTGTATGTACAAGGTTGGATCGATCTCATCGGAATCAGAAGAATACACACTTATTTTCTTCAAATTCATCACCATTGGTATAGCCATGGGATTACAGTTCAGCATCCCAAACTTCTTCAATATCTCAAATGTGTACTTCCCCTGACTCAAGAATATCTCATCAGTTCTCTACCATAACTATAGTCCCAAGAAGTAGTGCATCATGACAAGTTCCTTCATCTCGAACTCAAAGGCTGACGCATACTTGCATTCAATAATAAGGCTCTCTATACCAGTGAGGAATAAATCATCAATGTAGAGGACCAAAATAAGGGAATCACCATTTAATAATCTTGCAGTACATCTTGGGGTCAACAAAAATTTTGTTAAATACCAAACTCATCAAGTGTCCATCAATCCTCGCAAACCAAGCTCGAGGTGCTTGATTGATTCCATACATTACCTTCTTCAACCTGCACACATAAGAATCCTTCTCATCTATCACGAAACCATCTGGTTGCTCGATGTATACTTCTTCCTCGATCTCTCCATTGAGAAAGGTTTTATTCACATCCATATGTTGTAGTATCCAACCCATGTATGTTGTAATGGAAATAATCATCAAGATAGAAGTGTATCAAGAAACATGAGCAAATGTCTCCTCATAATCTATTCCCTCCACCTAAGAGAATCCTCTAGCAACAAATCACATTTTGTGCTTCTTGATGCTCCTGTCAGCTCTATTTTTGATCTTATAGATCCACTTGAAAGTCACTACATACTTCCCCTTAGGTCTCAGAATAATATCGAATACATCATTCTTCATGATGGAATGATATTCCTCCATCATGGCATCTCTCCATACTGGTTGACTATATGCCTCCTCATAACAAAAAGGCTCATAATCACTGATGTGGCTCATAGATGCGACATAGCACAAATATATCTTATGTCTCTTTCTCTCTCAGAAGGTACCATGAGGACATGCATGTACTTCTATCTCCTGCATAGTCTAACAAGCCCATGCATGTCTCTTTCGACCTACTACAATATCTCTGGGAACATCAACTGGAGCTATAGGATCAACGATATCAATTGGGTCAATAGGCTCAACTATATCCCTCTGAACTATTGGAAGGTGATGGGGAGAAGGAACCATCTCTTCCTGTCTCTCACTATTAATATCCATGTGAGATCGTATATATCTCATGAAGGGTACCTCCTCCTCAAAGGTAACATCTATGCTCACCTCAATCTATCTATGACTAGGGATGTAGATCCTACATGCCTTCAAAGACTCACTCTACCCCACAAATGTACCCTTTCTTCCTGAAGGGTCTAGCTTGGTCCTTTTCTCCTTGGGTACATGAATGTATACTAGACACCCAAATATCCTGAAGTGTCCAACCTCAGGCTTTCACTCCAGTGAAGGCCTCCTCGGGAGTCATGTTCCTCAAATTCTTATGAGGACTTATGTTCTGAACATACACTGCATTCATGGATGTCTCTACCCATAGAAAAATGTTGATCATGCTAATTCATCTTGGACCATACTTGACATATCGAGGTTCCCTCATGAAACCAATGTCTAATACATATCGAGGTTCCCTCATGGAACTAATGTCTCACAAGACATATCGAGGTTTTCTTGTGAAACCAATGTCTTGGTTCCTTCATCTGACCATTTGAGGCACTTAAGGATGAAGTCCACATTCCCTCCTACTAGTCCATACAGGACCCTCCGAGAAGAATTTCTCATGATGTTGCTTCAAACATCAACAGGTTCATAAGCTTCTAGTCAATTTCCATAGATATAACGTAGAGTGCATCAAGCAACCAAATAATTCAGGTGAACATATATAACAATCGATGAATGTATATAACAATCGTTGAACACAAATGGGAGAAATTCCATTGGCTCTCTCTCTCTCTCTATGCCTTTTCAATAGTCTATACAATCTCATGGGAAGAAAACGACCAATGCTTCTCCCTCATGGAGCCACAAAGACACTACACAATAATTGTAACTTCTCTCATTCTCAAAGTGTTAGTGCTTCAATTTAGATCACAACCATTAGACAACATCATGGAAAAATAGTTCACCCAACAATTAAATGTTCACTGTATGTCACACTTTCTACTGAGAATATTGTTCTTTTCATCTCTTACATCATTCAATGATCTCTTCCCAAAATTTCTGTTTAGATAGGATTATCTATTGGTAGATAAAATCAATCCAAGAAAATTTTCAACAAATACCTTCTTCCTCTTATATACACACTTCTTAAGAGTGAGGTCTTAAATACTATAGAACAACACATGGGCCAGCAGGGCAGCTCGAGATCGCATTAAGAACACATACTACATGCAATATTAGAGAATAAAAACATTGAGCTTCCTCCTAGTGGTTCCTTCAGGATTGATCGAATGAAAGGACTCTAAATCAGAAGACCGAACAACTCTTTCATAAGTTTCTCTCATATACATGAGATATCCTTCATCTCCCTTAGTCACAGTCGGAAAAGATTTTTCCCTGGTAGATATGGAATGCATCACCTTCAATACCGCTTGATCATTCTCTGTAACATTGCATTTTATTGCAAAACCCACCTAGTGTCCATTACAATAAATGCTCCATGCAGGGACCAAGAACAAAGAGCCATCATGGGTTCTTTCTTTTTCACACTCCAGAGCAATCCTTATCAGACTGCATTGCATTTCTTTTGCTAACAGATAGGTCGGCATGGAAAATTCTAGGAGGAGAAGATTAGGTCCGCAATAGTCTTCTTTTCTACACATTATTTTGGTCACCCCAGTGATCCACTAATAACATGTATTCATATTCCCATGAAAAGATAAAAAGAGTCTTTCTCCATGAGGAAAGTGGTTGGCTTTCTCTTCTCAAAAACCCTATTAAGGAAGGTTGTTGCAGGCTACACTATACATAGGGTGCGGCGATGCCTGATCATCACCCCCTTCTCTAAATTTAGGCTGCGATGTCTCCACAGGCTGCACTATACCTAGGGTGCGACGATGTCAAAAGCTAAAAAAAATTCAACTTTCAAGAATGTTCTAGAAGGGGATCTTCTAGAAGATGACGTGGCTTCCGAATGTTTTGGATCTTACTCACTTCTATGATTTGGTGGGATCATCCTAATATCCTCAACCATCTCTCCTTCACATTATATAAAGACATATATCTCATGGAAAAGGTTAAGGTTGAATAGGCTAAGAATTGGATGACGAATTCTACTTCAGCTCATACTTGAGAGTTGCATTTATGTTCATCAAGTCATTGTGGATCTTCTTCATTCAAGGTTGGAGAAAGTGTGTGTGTTGGAGAAAATGGTCATTGAATGGGGACCTTGTGACATCAAGGCTTTGGTTGTAATCTCCACTTTCATTTTAATATGATACAACAATATGTTTCTTTCCCATAAAACTAGTCTTGTTTTATTGTATGATTCTTTTATCACATACATAGGTTCTTGTTGAGTTCATTGTATTTCTTTCACTTTGGTTGGATTGTGTTCCCTTGTAGATTCAATAGCACGGGAGCAACAGAGTGGGGATAGGATGGAAATCAAAAGAGGAAAAAACATTTAAATGGTATGTTGTCTATCTCTTGTTAACTAGTAAACTCAATAGTTAGATCTTAGGGAAAGCATCATATTCTGTTCTGTTTTGTTCTAGATCTGGGTGGATCCAGGGAGATCTGTTTATGTATGCATTTACCGATTAATCCCATAAAAAAATTGGTGACTCCACTGGGGATATGAATTCCTTTTGATTTTTTTCTTCCCATTTGTTTTTAGCCTACCTTCCTCTGATTAAATTCATTCTCTGAGTCTGTGGGTGATCCATTTGGACTCCCTGGGTCTGAAAGTTCAATAATATTTTTTTCCTTTCTTCCATTTTTTCCCTCATTTACAGAGATCATCACATTGTACCACATTGGCAGCCTACGACAACCCTTATATGTCACATCCTTCTTGTCCAATCCAGTGCGGCGACATCATGTAGTGTTTTGTTGGTATCCTGTGACGACCTTAGCTCGTCGCACTATGTCCCACACCTAGCTTGCGACGTCTCCTATAGGATTTGTTGGAGTGAGTCAATTTGTCTTTTTTCACCCAGATTTGCCTTAGTTTCTTGGGATGGACTTTTGATGCCATTGTTTGATTGATGCATGAGTTTAAATCTTTCTTGTGATTGGTTTTCAGTGATTGAAAGTCTTTCTTCATGATTTTGCAAGTTTTTGTATTTTATCTTTGTCACAAGGATATAATCTCTAGATCTTGATCTGAGTGCTTGTTCGACAAAGGGTTTTTGGTTTGTATGAAGTATTGGATTCATTTTATTTTCCATATTGTTTTTTGATTGAGAAACACTTTTGGTTTACATTTGACAAAAGGATTTCTTATTTTTTTTTATTTTTGTCTACATTACAAGTTTGATTTGGGAATTGCATTGAGAATGTCTTGATTTTCTTGGATTACATTTTCCTTTCGTCATTATATCTTTGATTTTGTTTTGGAAAGGAAGAACTGAATTAATTTATTCTTTTTAGTAATCTTTCATAATAAAAATTTTACATTCGAAATATTTGTTAAGGAGAAGAATTGGAAAATTTTGTACTTCATGATTATTTGGAATTGTCTTCATTCGAAATTAAGAAATTGAAATTCGTAGATTTTTGTACTTTAAAAGAATACCTTCTCCCTACTATAATTAGATTTCATTGAATTTAAAGATTGCACATTCATCTCTTTTTCATTTTCTTGGGTCAAGGTTACAACATCACCAGTTTCATTTTCATCTTCCTTTTGAGTAAACAACAGCCTCTAAAATACAACATAAATTTAAAAGTTTATTAGCAACTTTTATTTTCTAGGGATTTTTTTCACCAACATTAGCTAGGATAACACTTTGGAATAGGTTGTAAGGCACCCTCTCCAAAGAATAAAAACACACAATAGTATCTTGTGATAGGGAGAGTTCAAATCCAATTGCTACATTTTGTCCTGGGAAGCCCTTCTAACACAAGGGTCAATCACGAGGTTGCATTAGGACTGATAGAGTTACTCACCCTGCTTTGTTGGTATTGGTGTAGAGATTGTGTGTATTATTGGGGGTCACTTGAAGGTATACCCACGATTATGTTTGGGAGACTCTCGAGTTGATTTCAGGCTAGATAACCTACCTTTGTGCGTGGATCAGATTGTCGATTGTTTCTCAGGCATCATTGTTGTAGTTGGTAACCTTAGTAGTCTATCTCTTTAGGGTCTTTACACAAGGTGACCGTGGAGGGGAAAGTATTCATGATACCTGGAATCGACGTTGGCCAAACTCACTTGGGCTCCTTGGAGAGTATACCCACGATTGTGTGTGGGATCTTGCACCAGGGTGTAAGTCCATTAAGCAGGTCGTCAACGTAACTTTTCCACCCACTTTATATCAGCCCCTTCTTGTCTTGATTTCATGACTTTGGATTTCATCACCAACTAGTGACTTCAAAATAATAAGGTTTGTTTGCTTGGTTTGATTTTCTAGATTTTATTAGTGAGTGTTGCTTGTTTCTCTAGTTGGCCATAGATGTTTTTCGTTCTTTACTTGGTTCAACCAACATTGGCCTTTGTCATTCACATAGGGTGAAAGGGCTACCCCTAGAATATTTGAAAGGTTATCTCCCTTTGCTTCCTAATTCACCAGAAGGCTCTCCTGAGGGAGTAGTCAATAACGAAATAGCTTCTCAGGTTGGACGCACACACTCTTTAGAGGGCTTCATAATAGTTTCAGATTATTTAGAGGCATTCTGACTCCCCGCAAACCTGTTATTGAGTATTAGACAAGATGCACATTTACTCTAGATGAATTCATCAGAAGAAATTGTTGTTGCTGAGAATATTGAAGTACCCACTAGACCAAACACAAGATTTGGAGTAGAGGATCCACTTTTTCAAAGTGAATCATTTAGGACCCTGGCTCACACTGTTGAAACTTTTAATCCTAGTTCCTCCCCTTTGACAGTACATGATCTTTACAACAACCTAGGAGCAAGTCTTGATAAACCTATGGAATAACAAATGCCTAAGATGTTTGTTACCTATACGGTACCTTTGGACCATTTTACTGGTACTATCAATAGTGTCACCACCGTTTCGGACCAATTGTTGTTTGATTCTCACTCAATTCTTCCTCTCCAGATGGCCCATTCTATTATGGTCCCACAAGATACCACGATTTCTACCGGAAATGCGGTTATCACTCAAGATCCTATTGGAACACCACTTCCACTCAGACCAAATCCATTACTCCCCCCTGGGTATAAATATTTGAATACTTCCATTACTATCCCTACCCGGAATCCATTTGGAGGGTTTGGACTTTTTGTTCCTCCTGGGTATAATGTTACTAGTTAGTTTGTTCCTACACCTTCCCAGGTTCTCTCCGGAGGGCCTTTCGTTCCTCCTCCACCTTTGTTAGGTGGATCTCATCATCTTGGCTCTAGTTTCTCCAATCTAGTTGGAGACATCAATCATTATGTTACTTTTGGTTTCCAGATTCCTGTTGGAGGTCAACCTCAAGATGGGAGGAAACCTCAATTTGGGGGAAAATCTCAGAATGGGGGACAACCTCAACTTGGGGGGAAACCTCAAGTTGGATTCCATAACCTAGTTTATTTACAAAACATACATGTGTTACAATCTCAACCTTGGAATCTTCCTTTCCAAGGAAATCTACAACCGTCTGGGGGGAAACATCCTCAAGTTAATTATTTTGTACCCCCTAACCTCGGACAACCATATCCAGGTTCTCTGAATCCTACTTGGGGTCAAAACTTTCATTCTAATGTTCCTTTCCAAGGGAGCATACCTAATCAACCCAACCCTATGGGCTATCTGCCTCAAAATCATCCAAAACTGAATCTGTCAGGACTATGTAATTATCTGCAGATTGCTTATGGTCCTACTGGTATATCTATGGGGCTTCCCCCTCAGAACTACCAGTTTCCTCAAGTGAACCGACAGTTTCCTTTCCTATCCACTTTGGATTTACCGAATTTGTCTAGGATTTTGAATGATCCTATTTTGCATTCTCCTTATTGGCTCGTCATACAGGACAAACTACCATCCGACATTCCTAAATTTTATGGTTGAGCAAGAGAAGACCCTAATAACCATGTTATGAATTTCCATCTCCAGTGTTTGTCCAACTCATTGTTGGGTGACTCCATCATATTACAACTTTTCCAAAGAACTCTCACAGGTTCGGAAACAAAATTGTACATCGAATTACCATGAGGATTCTTTAATGACTTTAATACCCTAGCCATGGATTTTCTAACACATTACTAGTTGCTTATTCATTATGAGACAGGAACCAAAATTTTGAGTTCTTTTAAAAAATCTTCTTCCACCCATATTTCTAATCACATCCATAAGTGGAGGAGGAGAAGACGGTTAATCAAAGTTCCCCTTCCTGATCAACTATTAGTTGAGTGGTTTACCAAATCACTCATTAGGCCTATAGGCCGTGATGTTTCCATGGGTGGTGTTGTCATTGAAGAGAAGGCGATTAGTCATCCTCAGTATCTAGATCTCATTTATTCGCAAACGAGCATGCTTTATGACTTAATCCTTGGTGCTCCTCGTCCTTCCATGAATCCTACCCCGACACATCCAGTAGCTTCTCATGTTGTTGATGGTGTGATTGGAACCTTCCATGCTAAGACTCAGTCTCCACAATCAAGTCACACCAATCCTAAATCTAATAATTCTAATGTACAAAATACTCCTACTCCTTCTCCTTCCTCCGGTAAGACTGTTGAAGTTAATTCGGTTCATCCACACCTACCAAGAAAAAACAAAATAAAAAGAAAGGGAAGGGTAAGTGTTAGCACCATGATTTTCATAGCTAAGGTTAGAGGTTTGTCAAAAATTTGCAAAGTCATTCCTGTTAGCACCCATAATGTTTTTATGGCTGACATCATCTAACATCTCCAAGGGTCATTTTCAAAATGAATCTTATCATTTATTATTTCCATTTCCATTTGCAACTGCGTGCTGCAAAATTTGTTAAGTGTTGCGCAGAGCAATTCATCATGCAAAGGATTTTATCACGCAATGGATTTCATCGCACAATGGATTTCATCGCGCAATGAATTTTTTCACGTAGTGGGATGTTGTCGCACATAGGATGTTGTCGTGTAGAGGATGTCATCGCACAATGGATTTCATCGCGTAGTGGATTTTGTCGCGCAGTGGATGTTGTCGTGCATAGGATATTATCATGTAGTGGATTTTGTCGCGCAGTGGGATGATGTCACGCATAAGATGCTTTTACGCAGTGGATTTCCTCGCGCAGTGGGATGTTGTCGTGCATAGGATTCTTTCGTGCAGAGGAGTTTCTTGCAGACAGGCTATAGGTCACACTGCGCAAATGAATGTTTTAGTGGTAAACTTCAAGATCACTTTCTGACTGACTGGAGAGGAATTTTGCAAATCCCTGAGAGGTTTCTATTGAGGACAAACCAGATAATAAAAACCTCTCTCATATTTGAAACAGGTGTCATGGATTGGGATATTAGAATGAATCTTTGAGCCCTATTTTTCATCTTTCATGATTTCGTGTTTGAGACATGTTTTTGTGACACGTATTCCAGCCAGCTAGAGATTCATTTCAAGAAATCGAGAGAGGTTTTTATTTATATAGATATTATATACAAAAAAATATCTCATTTTATAAAAGTAGTTTTTTATTAGTGAGATATTATGTCATATTTAACGCCTATTTTCCCATTTTGTTGCGCAATCCGCTGCATTTTTTGTTGTAGGTTACTGTTGCATAGCAGACTTGCTATATAGGGGTGACAGAGTGTCTAAAAATGAAAATGATGACTTATCAAAACCATAGGGTCGAATTTTTATCATGATCAATTATTGTAAAGAATATTTCGGTTACGATTATGATTTGGAAAAGTCGGGTTTCCTATTTTTGGTAAATTCATTGAAGTTATTGCTCTCTTTTAAAGAAATTGTATCCATGATTCCAGGAGAGAGTAGCTCAACCCTAACAAACAAGGGATCGTTTTCATGTAAAAGGGGTTGGTTGTCCAAATTGGTATAGACAATGTCTATTGAATGTAATTTGATTTCAATCGAAACTTAATGAAAAATTCATGTAGCTTGATGTAAAGATTCTAATTGTAGCAATCAGATGTATTGTTTCCCTTAATTGCGTATGTGCTTCATGTTTTATTTACTCATATATTTTTATGTATAAATCATAACGAAATTTGAAACCTGTGGATTCATTGCACAATGCCCCCTTTTCACGCCATTTAGACAAAACGTATTTCCTCTAAAGTTAAATTTGAATTCATCCTCAGCAGTTCTCTGAGTTGCTTCCTGTGTTTTTTTTCTACCACACACAACGATTTTAAACTAAAGACTGTTGCTTGCTTAGCCTTTATCCTCTCAAGTTCATTCATCGAGTCATTTGTTTCTATTGTTTTCTTGAATTGACTCCATAGCCTGAGGTCTTTCCATCTTAAGCCAATGAAACCAAAAATTACTTCACAAAGGTGTTAAATCTATCCAAGAGCTTTAAATACATATCCCCCGCTAAGACCGTGTCTCCCGAGAGAGCCATATCTAGATTTGAAAGGCTAGTTTCAGGTCTTAAAGTTGGTTGAAACAGTTACCTTCGTCGTCTTTTTATTAGCCGAACAGATTTACAGAGTGCTAACATTTTTTGCATCGCTGTCAGGGATGGAAATTGAATGAAACTTTCCCTGGGAAGAAAGAAATCATTTCATTTCTAAGGTCTGAGAGTGGCAGACACTTAGGCACATATTGGTTGTATTTCTTCTCTTGAGACTCCACACATCAGAAAATCAGTTGAAGGTGATTCCACTGGCAGAATAATCCAGAGCTAAAATTTTCATGGTGACTCCAATCAAGCTTCAAATGTGATTCAAAGACTCCACTCGAGAATGAGACCTGTTGATAGAGATATGGAAGAGAAGTATGCAAAAATAAGGTACTCGAGCTTAAGTTTAGTTCAAGAAGTACTTTTCTGTTTTATCAATATCGTCTTGTCCTTTCCTGAGTTTTTCAAAAGAATATTTATTCACTTATTTCGTTCAAATGAATCCTATAGATCTACCCTTGTATATCCTTCATTGCAAACTGTAGGTATACCTCCTTATTGTATAGCCGATATTCACCAAGCTCCTTCCTCTGAACCATATGATGTTCATGATCAGTCTTGTGAGATTATTGAAACCAAAGCTAAGCTTGTACCTTCTGTTCTTAATCTTGTACCCTCCAAGATTCAAGAAAGATACAGTCCCCTTAAATTGCCTTCCATCCTTCATGACTTTCCTCTAAAACATTATAAGTACCTTTCTAGGTTCAATGGAGAGCTCGATGGACATTCAGCTAAAAAAAATATTCAAATCTTTGAGCATTTTATATATTTTTTTGAGATTGAACATGATGATGTGTCTATGAGGTCCGTTTCTCAGTCCTTACATGCCAAAGCATGGTTCATACATTTGCATCCTCAGTCGATTAGATTGTGGGATGAATTGAGGGAAGCTTTCCGTAGATTTTGGGGTGAGAGAAAGTCTTGGAATCTACTCCTTTCAAAGTTTTATTTCATGAGAAGAATGAAAGATGAAACCATCTCAAATTTCAGTAGGAGGTTTTCTAGTCTTTATTATAAACTGCCTAAAAAATTCAAACCTCCTAAAGTCGCTGCCATGCTCCATTATGTAACAACCTTTCAATTAGAATTATCTTTTCTTCTTATGGAGAGTAAGTTTATGTCTTTTTAGCAGATGTTTAATAATGCTCAAGAAGTGGAAGACAATATTAAAGCATGTAAGTAGCTACAAAATCAGATTTTGGATGAGAATTTGAAAGCTGAAGAACATGAGATTGTGCATAAACAAGAAGCTAATTTACATCCCATTCTTTTTCATCATGAGTAAGAAACTAATTGTTTTATGTATTCATTTGTAGATAGTCAAGAAGATGAATTTGCAAATCATCTTGTTGAAGAGGAGGTTGATGTTCCAAGATTTTCCTTGTTAGATGACATTGCAGATGTTGTTGATTTGCCTATATATGATGAAGATGATGATGATTATGATGTTGACTTTCTAGAACGACCAGGTGCATGTTCTCTATCAGAAAATGTTCCTTTTTAGCAATGTAATGACAGCAATCAACCTACATATCATAGTTACAAAGAAGAAAGTATTGAATCAGCTGAAGGAAATTATTTACCTTTATGATTTTCTTCATTTAAATTGTTGAAATAAAATTCTAAGATCATCATTGAAGCAAAGGAATGTGTGTTGATGCCAAATCACACTAATTCACTAGAACAAACTGACAATAAATTACATAAATCTTCTCATGTGTTTGATGACCCTGTTACTTTTTATGTAGGAGGTATTGTTAGTTCAAAAGTGCAGCCATTGGTTGAAGATGAATCTGAAAATGAGTATGTTCAACAATCCAAAGAAATTGAAAAATGTGCATATGACAGCAGTGAAGAAAATGAAGAAAGTTTTGAATTAAATGAAAGAACTTTGCCATTATGTTTTGCATCTTTCAAATTGCTGAAGCAAAATGTTTATAATGTTTCAAATCAGAAATCCTATGGGCATGATGTTGAATATGAAGAAAGAATTGGACTTGCAAATGAAAATTGTCTTCCATTATGTTTTTCTTCCTTTGAATTGTTGAAAGTAAATCATGAGATAATAGAGGAAGCAGTGAATTTTGATTGCATTCATAGTGGCATTGTTTTACATGAGAAAATTGTTATCAGTGAAGAGGACCAACAACGTTCTCATACTTTTAATGACCCTGTTGTTGATTACATGGAAAGTTGTTTCAATTCAGATTTGCAGCATGTGATCAAATACCATCTTGGAAATTAATATGATGGTAAATCAACATTAGTGTTAGATATGGATTGCTTTCCACTAGGGGTTTCATTTCAACCAACACTATCTTCTGATTCAGAAGATTGTTATTTCCAACAGTCTCAACATATTTTTCAGCCTTTTGTGGTAATCAATAGGTTGAATTACATGAAAATAAGGATGCATTGGAAGGGGTGAAACATGATTGTTGTTTTATGCATGTTTTGGAGGATCCATTTGTAGTTTTGTTAGAGGTGGTAAACAACCCCAATGCTTTTTACTTTTTGAGATTGGAATTTATAGATAATTTTTTGAACGAATTAACAGTAAACAAGATTTGGAGCAAGCATGTGAAAAGAAAGAAAATGATGAATAAAGTGCTTGCATGGTTTCATTGGCATTTTGATTTCACTCGATTGGCATATTTTTTAGCAGTTAGGGTAGGTAGGAGTACGAATAAGCTTGGTACTGAGCATTTCTTTTAGCAATCTGCAGTTTTCATTTTCATCTTAGTTTCAGATTTCACTTTAGAGCATATACTGTTTGAGTTTTAAGTGGATACAGGTGACAGGTCAAAGAAGAGTTTTCAATGGTTCAAGAAAATCCCAATGGATAGACACATGATCTCCTTTTCTTTTCTACCTCACAGGGAGGATATGATCCTCATTGGAGCCAATTCTTGGCACCATGATTTTCATAGCTAAGGTTAGAGGTTTGTCAACAATTTGCAAAGTCATGCCTGTTAGCACCCATATTGTTTTTATGCCTAGAATCATCTAACATCTCCAAGGGTCAGTTTCAAAATGAAGGTTATCATTTATTATTTCCATTTCCATTTCCATTTGCAATTGCATGCTGCAAAATTTTCTAAGCATTGCGCAGAGCACTTCATCATGCAATGGATTTTATTGCATGGTGGATGTCATCGCGCAGTGAATTTTGTCGTGTAGTGGGATGCTATCACGCATAGGATGTTTTCGTGCAAAGGATGTCATCACACAATGGATTTCGTCGTGTAGTGGATTTCGTTACGCAGTGGATGTTGTTGCGCATAGGATGTTATCACAGAGTGGATTTCATCGTGGAATGGGATGTTGTTGCACATAGGATTCTTTCATGCAATGGATTTATCGTGCAGTGGGATGTTGTCGCACATAGGATGCTTTCGCATAGAGGATTTTCCTACGCATAGGCTATAGATCACATTGCACAAATGATTGGTTTAGTGGTCAACTTCAGGATACATTTATGACCAACTAGAGAGGAATTTTGAAAATCCCCAAGAGGGTTTTGTTGAGGACAAACCAAATAATAAAAAACTCTCTCAGATTTTCAAAAAGTGTCACAGATTGGGAGAGTAAAATGAATATTTGAGCCCTATTTTTCCATCTTTCATGATTTCCTGTTTGAGACATGTTTTTGCGACATGTATTTCGACCAGATGGAGATTAATTTCAAGAAACCAAGAGAATTTTTATTTATAACGATCTTAAGTACAAAAACCTCTCTCAGTTTCTAAAAATAGTTTTTTATTAGTGATATATGATTTCATATGTAACATCTATTTTCCCAGTTTGTTGCGCAATCCGCTATGTTTTTTGTTGTAGGTTACTGTTGTGTAGTAGACTTGTTGTGCAGGGGTGACATAGTGTCCAGTAGTGAAAATGATGACTTATCACAACCATAGGGTCGAATTTTGATCATGATCAATGATTGTAAATAATATCTCGGTTACGATTATGATTTGGAAAAGTCGAGTTTCCTATTTTTGGTAAATCCGTTGAAGTTATTGCTCTCTTTCAAAGAAACCAGATCCATGATTCCAGGAGAGAGTAGCTCGAACCTAGCAGCCAAGGATGACATTAGTTTTCTATATATGGGGATCATTTTTATGTAAAATGGGTTCGTTGGCCAAATTGGTATAGACAATGTCTATTGAATGTAATTTGATTTCAATCGAAACTTAATGCAAAAGTCTTGTAGCTTGGTGTAAAGATTCTAATTGTAGCAATCTGATGTATTGTTTCCCTTCATTTTTTATGTTTTTCCTATTTTCTTTATTCATATATTTTTCTATCTAAATCGGAATGAAATTTTGAACTTGTTGATTCATTGCGCAGCGCCCCTTGTTCGTTCCATTTAGACAAAACATATTTCCTCTAAAGTTAACTCCAAATTCATCCTCATCAGTGCTCCAAGTTTCTTCCTGTGTTTTATATCCACCACACACAACGATTTTACACTGAATATTGTTGGTCACTTAACCTTTATCCTCTCAAGTTCAGTCATTGAGTCATTTGTTTCTATTGTTTTCTTGAATTGACTCCATAGCCCAAGGTCTTGCCATATTACGCCAATGAAACCAAAACTTATTTTGCAAAGGTGTTAAATCTAGCCAAGAGAGTTAAAGCCATATCTCATGCTGAGACCATGTCTCCCGAAAGAACCCTCTCTAGATCTGAAAGGCTAGTTTCGGTTCTCAAAGTTGGTTGAAACAGTTACCTTCATCGTCGGTTTATCAGCCGAATAGATTTACAGAGTGCTAATAGTAAGAATAAGGAGGAAAAAAATAATAATACACAATCTGAGAAGTCCAAAATGCAGCTTGCTAATGAGAAAGATAAATGTAAACCTCATTACCCCTGTCTTATTTGCGGTGACAATCATTACACAAAATATTTTCCACAACGTATTGAGGTTACTAAGTTCCTCCAAGGGATCGAGAAGCCTCCTACACTTGTCGTTTTCTTACAACCTTTCCCTTCTCAGCAGCAAGCTCAATTGGTCATTCATGACCAAGCTTCTCCTTCTACCACATCTTATGTCCTTATGTTTATTGGTGACTCTAAAAATAATGAAGTTGCAGTCATAACTCGAGCCAAAGATTTTTCTCCATCGAAAGAGAAAGTTGATGATATACCACCTTCATTGGTTCAACCTCCTCCCCCAGCTTCACCTCCAAATGGTCCTCTTCATTTCGAATGACCAGGTCTTGATACAGTTATTCACCCTCCTCCCAAGGGCATTGTTTGAAAGTTTGTGTTCAATCCTCATGCACATACTGCCCAAAACTATAGTATTGTAGAAGACCTTGCGCAAGCACCCTCTGGGATGTCAGTTCTTGAAGTCCTTCAAAGTTTTCATACTCAATGTAAGGAATTGTTAAAGGCCATTGGTGGAATTGATCCTACAGATACCAATTTGATAATCTTTGACTTGGAATATCACATTCCAAGGCTTCCTCCTCAGTTAGCATTTCAGATCCAAGTTGTTGTTGAAAACAAGAATATTTGTAGAACTTTTATTGATGAAGGATCCTCAACTTGCGTTATGTCTATTACGTGTTGGAAAGATATTGGCTCTCCTTTCATTACCGAGTCACACAATACCCTTAAGGATTTCAATGGTACAGGTTTTAAACCTTACAGTGTTCTTCCTTCGTTGTCTATTATGTTGGAAGGCAAATTGGTCAATGTTGAGGTTGAGGTATTTGATGCACCTCTTAATTACAACCTTTTACTTGGCCATAGCTGGATTGATTCCATGTGCACA
Source organism: Picea mariana (assembly GCA_032191745.1). Taxonomy (NCBI): domain Eukaryota; kingdom Viridiplantae; phylum Streptophyta; class Pinopsida; order Pinales; family Pinaceae; genus Picea; species Picea mariana. Next base: position 40,624 of record JASDQU010372617.1, read on the forward strand.
GTTCTGTCTACCCTTTTCTGTGTGTTACGTTTTCCGCACCAAGGAAAGTTCGTTACTGTCGACCAACTTGCCTTCTTTAATTCTGATTCTCGTACTAGCAACGTTCCTTTTATCTTGAAGACACCTCCTGGTTATGAGAATGTCAGCATGGGTCTTTTAAAATATTCAACCTTGATGGGTACATTTCCAAACCCACCATCTGATATTCCTCCTCCTTTTGTCGCTTCGATTAACATGATCTCAACCAATGTTCATGAAACCCCCGAGTCATATGACCCATGGGTATTACCTAGCTCTGGTCATTACCTTCATTACAATGATAGCATGCCTTTAATCTCAATGGAATCATCTTATCAAGCTATTCAATCGACAACCCCATCTCCTCCCTCTCTCTGTGATTCATCTCCTGATCTATTCCATGTGATCTTTCCTACTGATGATATGATCATGTCAGTCATGTCTATGGAATATACTCCATGGGACGATGGGCATTATCGCTCCATTCTCTTCCTAGAATTTGATACCTTAGAGAGATACCAACGGATTTCGACTCCATCAACCATTTTTATTATTTCCTCTATTCCTAAGTCAACACACGATGTGTTGTATGAAGGGAACTTGAGTAACATTTCACTTACCGTTCCTATTGACATGTTGACTAAACCTGGAGTCATGGAGAATGTTCATATGAGGGCCTCATGTTCTACTGATGAGGTCCACACTTATAAATCCCTTTTCCAATAATTGTGTGATGTCTTCACCTGAAGTTATGAATAAATTATAGGTATTGATCCTGATATCGTTGTGCACAAGATTAAGACTTACCCAGATGCTAAACCCATTTTGTAGAGACTTCGGCCAGTACATCCATGCAAAGCTGCTGCTATCAATCTTGAAGTTGAAAAACTTCTTAAAGATGGATTTTTCTACCCCGTGGCTTTGACTGATTGGGTATCCAATTTAGTTCCGAAAAATAAGAAACAAGGAACGATTCATGTTTGTGTAGATTATAGGCATATAAATAAAGCTTGTCCTAAGGACAATTATCCAACCCCTTTCATTTACCATATCGTTGACGACTGTGCCAGGAATGAAATCTTCTCCTTGATGGATGGTTTCTCTGGCTATAATCAAATTAATATTTTACCAGTGGATCAACACAAGACTTTGTTTATTTTTCCTTGGGGAACCTTTGCATACCGGAAATTACCCTTTGGTATAAAAAATGTTGGTGGGACTTTTCAGCACACTATGTCTTATGATTTTTATGATATTAAGCACATTGTACAACCCTATCTAGACAATCTACCGACACATTTACGAGCCATTTTCCTACACTGTCATTATTATCGCATACATTTGAACCCACACAAATGTGTTTTTTGTGTGGAGTCCAGTCAACTTCTTGGTTGTATCGTGTCTATACAGGGGATTTGAGTAGACCCTTTGAAGGTTGAAGATATTCTTAATCTACCTCCTCCTTCCACGCTACGTTAGGTCCAAAGTTTGCAAGGGAAGGAAAATGTTTTGCGTCGTTTCATCCCTAATTACGCTAAACTGATGAAAGGATTCACTCAGCTACTCAAGAAAGGTTACGCATTTGTATGGGACAATACTAAAAACAAAGATTTTGAGGCTTTGAAACTTGCCTTAACTCATACACCATTATTGTTTCCCCCTAACTATAGCCGTGATTATTTCTTGTACTTAGTTGCTTAGAACTCTACCATCGCTATGGTCTTAGTCCAAGAGGATGATTCACATGAAGAACATGTGATATACTATTTGATTCAGAGTCTTATGACTACTGAGACCAAATACCTACATGTGGATAAACTAGCCTTAGAAGTTGTTCAAGTTGTTCAATGTTTTTGTCATTATATATTATTACATAGAACCACCTTCATTTCCGATTGCAACCCCATGCAACATATACTTACTCGAAAATTGATAGGGGGAAAGTACTCCAAATGGATAGTTATTCTCCAGGAGTTTGACTTGGAATTAGAACTTTCCAAGTCAAAGAAATATTTGTTTTTTTCCAATGATATGTGACCTTCCCTCTACTGAGACAAAAAATGTGGCAGAGGATTCTCTACCTGATGAATCCATCTTTTTGATTAGTTATAATGACGTATGGTACAAAGATATTATCATCAATATCTAGACTCGAAATTTTTTCCTGATCTTTCTAGTACAGATCGTCATCATATACGGTATCAAGCACATCGATACATCATCCTTGGTGATACCATTTACCGTTGTAGTATTGATTCCATTTTTCAATGATGTCTCACTTACGATGAAGCCGAGAAAGCTTTGAATGACTGCCACTCTGGAGAGTGTGGTGGTCATATGTCTGGGTATGCCATCGCCCAAAATATCTTACGAGCTAGTTATTTTTGGCCTTCTTTGTTTAAGGATTGCATTACTTTCATCTAGAAATGCCATGCTTGTCAAACTTATAATAATAATATATAATCTCACCCTACTCCTATTCACCCTGTAGTTTTCATTGTTCCATTCGCCAAATGGGGCATTGACTTCATGAAATGTAACCCTCACTCAGCCAGGGGGGCATGAACACATCATTGTAGCTGTGGATTATTTCACTAAATGGGCCGAGGCGATGCCTACATTTGATAACACCGGGAAAACTGCAGAATTTTTCATATTCAATCATATCATTACTAGATTTGGTGTGCCTCAAGCCATCGTTACTAATTGTGATAGTCATTTTCAAAATTTCATGATGTTTGAACTTACTGAGAAGTTGGGTCTTCGCCATGAAAGCTCAACTCCCTATTATCCTCAGGCCAATGGCCAGATTGAAACGATCAACAAGGTTTTCATTACTATGCTTCGACAGATGATAGGAATTAATAAGACAAATTGGCACACAATGTTGTTCTCAACATTATAGGCCTATCAAACATTTGTTAAGTCTACAACAGGATTCACACCTTTCCAGTTAGTATATGGTATTGAAGCAATTTTGTCGATTGAATGTGAGATACCATCTTTGAAGCTAGTCGTTTAACTTCTCCCTAACACGTCTGCTGAAGAGGAGCATCTTTTGTATTTGGTGCAACTAGATGAGACCTGTCGTGATGTCACCTTAGTTATTGAAACTCAGAAGAAACATGTTAAATCCCAATATGACAAGCATGTCAAGCCATGTATTTTTTCTGAAGGTGATCTAGTTCTTCTTTACAAGCAAGATCGTGATTTGCTAGGGGTTGGTAAATTCAAGCCCATGTGGAGGGGTCCATATATTGTCAAACGAGTGTTGGAGAAGGGAGCTTATGAGGTGGTGGATTATGATAGAGTTCCTTTGAGTGAACCCATAAATGGGATTTATTTAAAGAAGTACTATGCTTAAATCATTTTTGCATGAGCACTTGTACTTTTAGTGTATCATACTCTTGTGTTCTTTTTCATTGTTTGGTTTTGACCTTCAATTGCTTACCTTGCATTGTGCTTGGTTTCCAAATGTTAGTGTCTTCACTACCTTGCATTAGCTTCGTTGATGGAGTTATTCGTAGTACTCAGAACTTAGCATCTGCTACTTAGGAAATCTATGCACCTACGGATGAATTAATTAGTCTACATGGTGTTTGCCTTGGTCGTGCAACTAACAATATCATGGAATACAATGCAGTCATCGAATTATTGACCAACGTTGTTTCACTTGGAATCTACCATCTTATTGTACGACTAGATTTGCAATTAGTAGTATTACAGTTGAGTAATGCTTATTCCATTCGAAGTCCTACTTTGTTAAGGGTATATTTACAAATTCGTCTCTTGGAAATTCATTTTGATTACATTGAATATCAACACATTCCTAGATTTCTAAATACATTAACAGATGCATTGGCTAATTATGTGTTAGACAAACATTTGAGACATTTATAAAATCCAATCACACTTTGTATATACAACAAGTAAGTCGGTAGAAGAATCATATATATAACGATAACAGTTTACAAAGTGTTTTTGTTCGAAGACCAAAATATCAAAAATGTGAAACACATGGCTTCATATACAATAGAGCATCAAGGATGTTGCCCGTGCTACTCTACGGAGTAGTCGACCAATGGAAGAAGACACGCCGACTCTGTGGCGCTGGTAATGCCTCGGGATATCATCTATAGAGTCATATGGGATGTTCATCATGAGTCCCTCTAGATTTTGTTCTAGATTCTTGATATCAGTAGCAGCTACTCCTGATACATCACCTCTCTCCCCTCGTTGTTGGATAGGGGATCAAACTAGAGGATGATAAGATCCCACATCTGCATCATCAAAGAGAAATTGATTATTCATTGGATAAAACAACACAAAAAAACATTTTATATCTTAAAAAATAACAAAAACATGTCCCCCCATTGGGAACCCTTGGGAAGAGCTAGGTCCGGATCTCCATGAAATTCTATCCTGGCATATGCATAATCGTCGACCATGAGCATTTGAGTTCTCAACCAGTCGAAGAAGACATATTTATGTCTAACGATGGGACCAGCTGCATGTCGTGCCATGATTTCGACCCACATCTTCATTCTCAGATCTTGTGGGGCAGGTATACCCCACTCTACCTAAAAGCACAAAACTGGGACCCTCTCTAGGAAGAAGGATACCAAAATCGACTCGTATCCAAACTATTTCAATCCACCACTCCTGCACTTGGTTAGTTGTTTTTTCATACTTTTAAGAACCCCTTCACACCAGTTGAAGACTTGGGCTCCATACACTCCAGCACATACTAAAAATAGCTCTGAAGAGCCATATGGGGAGATGTGCTCCCTACCATGTGTGTGATGGTATAGAGGATGGTCTGTAGAGGAAAGTCTCAGATGTCTCTAATAGAGTCTTTACCGCTATGTTTCTGCGTACCCAACACACAATGTTCACTGATGTAGTGGTTCATAGGCTCATCACCACCTCTCCTACCTGTAGGTGTTACTCGGGATCCACGAGGAGACAGTCCTATTAAGAAGTAGATATCCTCAATATTTATGGTAAGAGTGTGAGCACCCACATGAAATTCCTACTCATTCACATCCCACATGTGAACTAGGTACTCAAGTAGTCTCATTTGAGCCCTCATACCCAGGATCTTAAATAATTTCAACAACCCACACTGTCGGAGGGCCATCACCATTTCCGAGGCATTCTCGACAAAGTAGTATTCCTCCTCATTCTCTCCTTCATGCCATTCCAACATTTTGACCGTGGAAGACCAACCAAGGAACAATAAAATGAGATTAGCATCATAATTTTCTTCCATGGAAAAGCTTTATTGGCAAATTCATCTTTAAAAACTTTTGGGGTTGCGCACGTTGCAGGCCTGGGAATTGACACAGTGTGGCATCGTCATAGGATGGCTATAGAGCCACCTACGGTGATCCTAGATCATCAAAGGGCCTGATATAAGGCACCTACGATGACCTTCGCACATGGGTAGCCCCAAAACATTAACCCAAAAGTCTATTTTTAACCAATGAAAAACAAATTTTAATCCATGGAAAGAAAAAAGAAATAAATATTACCTTTTCTGTGGAGACGATTTGTCGAATGATAAGTCACTCCCTTCTTAATCCCAGTTGAAAATCAAGGTAAACGGGGGGTTTGGAGCAAGGTTTGGGTGAAGTAGCAAATGAAGTAGTGAAATGTGGTTTTTACCCATTTTTATTAATTTTTCACTTTTCCATTTGTATTTTATAGTATTTTATATGTTTCATCTAAACCCTAAAGTCCTAACAAATTTACAAGTGGTTGATTTTTGAAGATAAAAAGTCTAGGAGTGCAACGTTGAAACAAGGATCCTCTTTTTGGTTTGTTTTTTACATTTGTCACATATCCTTTTAGGGTTTTTCAGGAAAAACTATGAGCAAGTCTTTATTATTTATCATGCTCGTAAAACTATGAGAATGTAATCGAGTAGTCTTTTGTCATTTTTTTGAACTCCTAGTAGTGACATGAAAAATGAAGCCTATGGAGTATCCTTTAAGCTCTTTTCATGGTCCATAAAAATGAAAATATTGCCGAGCGACCTTGTTCTTTTCACGCTCATAAAATTATTTGAAGAAAACATCTGGTGAGGGATAAGTTATCACTTTTTCGGTCTCATCGGATTAATTTACGAAAAAGGACCTAATGGAGTTCTCTTTAAGTGTTTTTTAGACCCTCTAAACATGAAAAACCCCTGAGTTTTCTTTCCTTGGACTAATTAAACAAACATCGAAAAAACCATATGGGATCGAACCACTCCTTCTTAGGGTTTGTTAAACATACTCCAAGGGAGTCATCTGAAGGATGATCTTACATCAACAATCATATGTTATCCTCCTCAAGCTTGCGTAAAAATAAAGAGATACTCACTAGAAATGGCAGGGGGGGATTGGGAAATGAATGTGTCTCTGTATTTGTGTTAGTGGCAATAATAGTCACTCTTGAACATGACAGCCCCCTTCATCATTGTATTTGGGTTGGGAAATCCATTTGTCTCTCATTTGACCATCCAAAAATTCATATGTTGGGTCCTCCTTGAGTCAATGACGCCAATACCATTGTCGTGTCCTTCATATGTTCAAGAGAATTCCAACCTAAACAAGACCTTTTATTGAGTCATCCATCTACAGTTATAAATCTTCTACCATGTCAGCCTTCCCGTTGTCAGTTTCAAATCACCTCATACTCTGATATGCCTTAAATCTGTTACTTTTTGCGTGTCATTGATGGGGGATACATCAAGGCCCTCCTATGATGATTATTTTTCTATCAACTTCAACTCATTATCTAGGAACAAGACATAGAAATAATTTAGTACCTTTGATCTTGCATGCCTCAATGGAAGGTTTCTTCGCTTTCAACAGTGGGTTCACATCATTGACCCCTAATTGGAATATTCCATCGAGTGTTTGACTTCAACTCATTTATTCACATTCGTTGGATTGTACTGGGGTACCTTGGGAGTCATTGACATCAATGGTGATGTCCCTCGCACTTGTTAATGGTTTTCATTAATAACCAATAATCAAGTGGTTTCTTGCATGTTCGACTTCAACACCTATAATTGCATGGTTTGATTCGTACTTAGGGACAATGGAAATGAAGACCCTGGATCACACCATTCTGGTCCAGGTTGTGACAGAGTATTCATGATTTGTATTGACACATAGATCCACTTTGTATGTCTCGTGGCTATGTCCAAATTTGAATTCTTTAGAGAATAGATCCAGAGTGTATTCCAGGTGGCTATGCTGATTCATAATGACATGGAGCCACAGTGTATATTTAGTGGCCATGACTCACTTGACATTTTGTAAACTGGGTATGGGAATGCCTACCTCATACGATGGTATATTATTATGCAAAGGCTTGATTGTTTGTAGGTTATCGATCGATGTGCTTCTTGTTTCTGACACACACATTCTACAAAGTATTTCAGTTGTCACGAGTTCCAGCTTCATACTTTGGGGGGGGCTTATATTACACATTATTTTGGTCACCCCAATGATCCACTGATAACATGTGTTCATGTTCCCATGAAAAGATAAAAAGAATCTTTCTCCATGAGGAAAGTGGTTGGCTTTCTCTTCTCTAAAACCCTATTAAGGAAGGTCGTCGCAAGATGCACTATACATAGGGTGTGACAATGTCTGATCATCGCCCCCTGCTCTAAATCTAGATTGCGACGTCTCCATAGGATGCACTATACCTCAGGTGCGACGATGTCAAAAGCTAAGAAAAGGTCAAGTTTCACGAATGTTCTAGAAGGGGATCTTATAGAAGATGAGGTGTCTTTCGAATGGTTTGGATCTTACTCACTTCTCTGATTGGGTGGGATCATCCTAATCTCCTAAACCATCTCTCTGTCACATTATATATATCTCATGGAAAAGGATAAGGTTGAATAGGCTAAGAATTGGATGAAGAATTCTACTTCAGCTCATACTTGAGAGATTCATTTCAGTTCATCAAGTCATTGTGGATATTCTTCATTCAAAGTTGGAGCAAGTTTGTGTGTTGGAGAAAAGGGTCATTGAAAGGGGACCTTGCAACATCAAGGCTTTGGTTGTAATCTCCACTTTCATTTTAATATGATACAACAATATGTTTCTTTCCCATAAAACTAGTCTTGTTTTATTGTATTATTATTTGATCACATACATAGGTTCTTTTTTAGTTCATTATATTGCTTTCACTTTGGTTGGATTGTGTTCCCTTGAAGATTCAATATCATAGGAGAACTGAAGTGGGGCTAGGATGGAAATGGAAAGAGGAAACAACATTTAAACGGTATGTTGTCTATCTCTTGTTAACTAGTAAACTCAATAGTTAGAGCTTGGGGAAAGCATCATATTCTATTATGTTTTGATCTAGATCTGGGTGGATCTAGGGAGATTTGTTTATGTCCACATTTATCGATTAATCCCATAACATTCTTAAATATAGAAACTCACTCGGCCTTTCTTGAAGCAAAATATGGTGTCTGTAACTGTCGATCCAAGGAAGCATTATGAGTTGTCATGGCCTTCAAAAGAGCCACCGGTCATGGATTGACATGATGAACCACAACATGGGACCATAAACTCCAACATAGACCTCAAAGATCTCCAACAATGAACATCCTTCTCACAGTCCATGGATGTTGTCTGATCTATGATCTCCATTTCAATTTCTTCTCCTAGGATCTTGGGCCCTCCCATGAGGGATTTAGCCCAATCCTACTCTGATACCATGTTGATTTTTCATATGAGATGATATATGATCAATATATTATTACAATGATGATTGTTCCATATATAGAGAACATATGGTGACCATCCATAAAAGGATGTGTCCCTTGGATAATAAGTAACTATTTATTATTATTATTATTATATATATTATTTAATAATCAATAATTATATTATTAATTATTAATCTATGAGAATGTCTTCCTAATTTTGTCCAAACATCAACATCATGGAAAGAAAAATTGAGTTAAGAATAGACCATAGTGGCCTGAAATACTTGTTTGAATAGCCAACATAAATTCCATACAAACTAGATGGCTATAATTTCTTAGTGAATATAACTTTGATATAAAGCACATAAAGGGAAAGGAGAACAAGGTGGCTGATGCACTCAATAGACGGGTGCATAAAATGCATGCCACAACCATTAGTATATACAAGACATATTTAAAAGATATAATTCTAGAATCTATAACAACATATCAGGATTATGTGCAAGTTAAAGAAATCTTATAACAAAATGATATACAACAACAATAGAAGGATTACAACTTGGAAGAGTATGAAATCCTATTATTTTGGAACAAAGTTTATGTTCCCAATTCTCAGAAATTGAGAAATTTAATTCTAAAGGAGATGCATAATGTGACTTATGTTGGAAATCTAGGATATCAGAAAACTATTATAGTCATAAGAGGACAACATTTTTGTCCTGGTATGAAGAAATATGCCACTGTTTTTTTTGGATATATGTATGGAATATTAGAAGGTAAACATTGAACACAGACTTCCAGTGAGATTGCTACAATCATTTTCCATTCCTGAATGGAAATGGAAATTTGTTACTATCGATCTCATTACCAAATTGCCTAGGATAACAAGGAAACATGGTTCCATCATGGTAGTGGTGTACAAGCTTACAAAGGCTATACATTTTATTCATGTAAAAGTAATTCATAAGGCAACCAATATTGCATAAATTTACATGAGAGAAATTTCTAGGCTACATGGTGTGCCTAAGGAAATAGTGTCATATCAAGATCCGAAGTTCACTTCTAATTTTTGGAAGGGGTTGTTTAAATGGTTTGGGACCAATTTAAATTTGAGTATAACATATCACCTAGAGTCATATTGGAAGATCGAAAGGATCAATCGTATAATTGAAGACATGTTGAGAATGTATGTAATGGACAAGCCTTCTAGGTGGGAGGACTATGTCTATTTAATTGAGTTTGTATACAATAATGGATATCAAGAATAATTGAATATGAACCCATTTGAAGCATTATATATAATAAAATAAAAAATACTAGTAAGTTGGGATAATATAGAAGACATAGTTGTGATTGGGCCTGAATTATTAAAGGAAATGAATGAACAAATGGTAAATATTAGGAAAAATTTGAAAGTTTCACAAGATTGGTAGAAGAGATATGCCTATAAAAAGAGTACAAATAGAGAATTCAAAGTGGGAGACCATGTGTTTTTAAAAGTTAAAGCTAAGAGAATCTTGCTAAAATTGGGAAGTTGCCCAAAGTTAGCAGTGAGATATTGTGGGTGTTTTCAGGTCTTAGAAAAGATAGGAGTGGTTGCATACATGATAGAATTACTTGCATCCATGAGAATTCATAATGTGTTCCATGTGTTGTTATTAAAAACATATGTACCTGGTCCTAATCATGTGATTGATTGGAATGTGATCCAAGTGGAACATTGTAAGACATTAAACCCCCTAAGTACATTTTTAAGGGTTAGGTTATTAAATTTCTGCTTCTCCTTAACCATCTCAAAGCCTCTTCTCAAAGGCACCAGTGCCTTCTTCTCGTCAAGATATTTCCAACCAGGGTAACCAAGATCAAAACTAAGCTCTACATCAAAAGTTACAACCTCTTAAATTTTTCATAATTTCATTGGCCAAGGTCCACCTCGTTTCCATGTTCCATCCACATGGCTCCTTGTTTCTTGCACCATATGACGTGGTATTGAAGTGGTCCTTGCCACCTAGCCCATAGGGCCCTCTGAATCGATTGTTCAAATTCACTCAGTGCATTTTATTTCCATCAGAGTCATGTTCTACTCCGACTGGCTTACTCCGATCAATGTACACTCTGATAGATATAGAAGTCCTCGAAGTTGGGAAATCAATAGCTCTGATTGCTTCAGATTCTCTAACTCACATGATGGTTAATGAACCTCTCACACTCCTATTGTGCTTAGCTTAAGTGGGGCCCATGAAGATCTATGGCTATGAATGACTCTCACCATCTCCCTAATCGACGACCCTCATTCATTCTCGGAGTCCCTCCCATCAGAGTTCACTCATTCCAGTAACTTGACCCACTCTTATAGGCCAACTTTGATGGAACTCCCTTTGATGACTCTGACAGTCCTCGAAGTCGGAAAGACAACATATCCATTTTACTCAAAGTCTTTACTTGCTCGACGATTAAGAATTTTAAAGCCTCTTCTATTGGCCAAACCCTACGTTGATCAAAAAATAGGATGGATTCTCTCCCTCTCATCAATATATGGCCCATACATCCTCTCATAGTTCTTCCCATCATAGTCCCCTAGTAACCCCACACTCAAACATTCTGATTGAAGTACCTTCTGATAAACGATGGAGATATACCCACCCCAAATCTGATTATCTACAACTAAGAGTGACCTTCCAAAGTTCTAATCCCAATAGGGTCCATCCGTGTCCTCTTAACAAATTAGATATTGACACATGTTCTTATCATAGATGTGTTGGATACCATGCTAGAAGCCTCATCACTGTGACCGCCACGTTGTTGCACCATGTCATCATGACATTACACTTCCTTTTAGTTACTCACCTAGTAAACTGGTGGGACCCACGATGAATTGACGACTCAGATTACGTCACACCCACTCTCCGATCAATGGTCCACATGCTCTTGGAGTTCCTCTTGTTAGATTAAATCTTCTATGATGTCTAAAACCACTTTGACAAGCTCATTCTAATGGTACTCCCTCCAAAAGATATAATGATCCTCATTCACTTCATATGACCATCAATATTTACTCAAGGATTGCAGTTACATGGTAGTTAAAGGTTCATAGTCCTTCCCCTAAAATATTTTTACCTTAGATCCAACGAATACCATTTGTCGAGGATCTCTCCCTGACAGATCGACGGTACTAGAGCCCTCTCATCATCGGACCTCTATGAAATCCATTACTTGGATCTTTGACTGTCTACACTCCGATGTAACTATAACCAAAATCAACATTCTAGATCTCACCATCTCCATTCTCCAATGGATCAAATGGTTAACATTAACTATGAGTTATATTTGTTGAAGTCCCAACACCACCATGCACACAGTCACTTCGATGACCATTTTCCCCAACTGATGGTTAGAATATCTCCTCCACATGCCATGATAAATCAATGATTCTCGTTTCTTTGGAGCTTCTCCAATCAAAGTCCCATTATGTCTCAGCTCTGGAGTGCTCTGATGATCTCACCCTCCGACCAACGGTAAGGATGATCTCACAGGTTCAATGGTCATATACAGACTTGGGTATTTTCATTGTCGACACTTCATGCAAGTCTTCAAACATGAGGAACCTCGACAATCATGCTCTTTGACCAACAAGTGAGATTTAATCGCCATGCCAAACTCAACAACTGTGATGGCTCTAGATATTTCAAAGTCCTCAGACTCCAACGATAGCCACCACACGGATCTCATGGTCTATAATCTACTGTAGCCACCATCCGATGAATCAATGGTTCTATTTTACTTAGAGTACATCCTCTCTAAGCATAATATCCTAATCCAACGAAGGGCCAAGATCTATTCACTATGCCAAATCAATGGTTGTGATTTATCTCATCTCAAAACATAGGATTTATGCATGTTAACAGTTTGAATTTGGACTTAGTGAACTAAGGGATTCTTGCACATCATTTCCAAGGTTTTTACCAGGCCTTCTTGGCCTTCACCCTACTTAAGAATCTACTGAGGAATTATCCTCCTATCTCAGTGAATATTTGACACAACCTATAATATTTTCATTCAAATAGAAAGGTTTTCACAAAGCTTAAAGCTCACCAATCTGCATAGAGACCTCTCCAGGTTCAGGTGTAATTTTTCCACCATTCTTGCAACTTCATAATTCTTCAAATATAAGGTTTTTCCATCAAAACAACTATCAACATTATTGATAAGGAAAAAAATCCATAGCAAAATTACATTCATCTAGCCATACAATTTATTTCTACTACAAATAGTATATAGGATACTTATTTGTTCAATGAAGAAGTGAACCAGCCAACTAAACGTGGGTGTTCAACTTTCCACCCTACCATAGGATCTACATGCTCAGTCACTTCGATAACATGCCACCATATTCCAGGCCATGATACCACCAGGGAAATCTTTCTCAGGTTCTCTAGGTAATTTCTGGTAAGATAAGACCATCCTTCTTCTCAGACCCCAAAACTCGGATCTCCTCTCCCCTTTCACACACTGTGTTGTCTTCCTTCTTCTACGACCAAACTTTTCCCCCCCCCCCCCCCTTCGTGTGTCCCCCACATGCAACTATTTGGGAAGGTTCTCGACCTGCCCCTTCTTTTCTTCTTTCAAAAGGAATTCATGGGGTCAATTATTCATGGGGGTGGTTGGTTTTTCAACTACCAACCCCTTATAATTAATTGATTTGTCTTGAAATGAGGTCTAAGGGAATAAACAAAATATTTCCAAAATAATGTCTCAAAAAGGAGGTTTGGGTCATTTTAGCGTAATGAACCCCCCCCCTCAATAGGTTCTCTCAGTCTTTCTTCTAGTGGTATCATGGCCAATATTTTCAAGGATACACCCATCATTTAGTTGTTGGCATTTTCGATTAAAAAATAATACATTTACAATATTTACATGTCATTACATGAAAATCATTAATTAATATTAATTACATATAATCGTGATTTTAGAAAATGGGTCTTACAAACACGAAGGGCATTTTTGGATGGAACCAGTGCGCATCCTTGACCAAAAAGTCAAAGTGCTCAGGAACAAATCCATTATCTTGATAAAGGTTCGATGTATCTATTATGGTCCTCAAGATGCTACATGGGAGCACAATGAAGCCATGCGAGAAGCATACCTACAAATTTTTGAAAAGTTTGAAGAAAATTAAATGTACATTTATACATAAGTGAATGAAGACTCCATTTTGATAGCTAAACTTCTTGGAGCCACAACTCTGATGTTTCTTTTCCAACCAATGTATGGGATGAAGGGAAATGGGAGTTGTTGGTTGGAATTGTTGTTTGACTCATTAAGTTGTGAAATTATCAAGTATTTTGATGATTTTTTTTTATATATGTCAATGTGTAAATTGTATGGTTATGCGCACTAAGGACAATGTAGTTTGCAAGGGGAGGGGAATGTAACATCCCTATTTTCAAACTCCAAACCAGCAATGTATATTGTAGATGTAGTACATGACCGAGAGCCAAGTGATGTATATTGTAAATGTAGTATGTGGTTGAGAGCCAAAATGATGTAATATGTAAATGATGTAAATTGAATATAATGAATAAAATGTATAGCCGGTTGTAGAGGGACACAAATGAATATTTGGTGGATAAGTATCCATTAGAGAGGGAAGGGGTTCAAGGGGGGAGAGTTTACCCATATCTATTAAATCAAAACTCATTTCTTATTTCCTTCTAAATTATCCTTACCATGAACCTTCCATTAGTTGGTGAGTGTGCTAGAGCCCAATTATTGAATTCATGTAAGAGGGTTGGTGTGAGAGTCACGTCCCATAGTTATTGAGAGCATGGGACTGAGTACAATTAGCTTGGGGAATAGTGCAAGCCAAGAAAGCAAGAGAAAGGGAGGAAATTCATATGGGTGGGAGACCAGATTTGCACATTCACGTTTTTAGATAAAGTGCAGTTTTTATATGGAGTTTTCTGGCCATCAATGGAGTTATGAGCGTTAAAGATTGAAGGAAGTTGTTGTGGGCATGTTTGGCTACTGTTTGGAGCTATAATATTGTGGAGAAAGAGACTTTGTTCCTAGGAGTGACATGATGCTCGAAATTCATCCAAGGAAACACATGTTTTGCTGCTAGGTGAATTCATGTTGCAGCTGTAGAATTCCTGAGGTCACGACAAGTATATTTCTTGTTCAACCTGTGCTAGAATCCCTGGAGGGGAGTGGAAATGTCTGAGGGGCTATGAGTAGTGAAGGGGGATTCCATCCCTTGGGTTATGCAGGTTGAGGGGAAAGAGAGTCGATGGACTGGAATCAATTGTAGGAATCGAATATTGAGAGGAAGAAAATAGCCAACCTTTGGGACCACCATATCTTGTAGATTCATAGAGCCAACCCGGGTGTGTCTTGTTGTTGAGAGCTAGAACAACAAGGCTACAATTGGGAGGAACGTCCATCCTCTGCAGTGGGTTGAACATTTTATAATATAAGTCTTGTTGTTGTTTTATGCTTGTGTATGTATAATGTTGATATAGCTGTCGTGCAATTTACTATGAGATATATTTAGTTATTATTACTTGTTGTGAGTAGAATGATGCATTTAAATCCCTATTTGTGTGGATAAATGTTGTGGTATGTATATAGTTGTTGTGCACAGTAAGAGTAATGATATTTACATTTTTAATGCGTATGGACAACTGAATGAACTTGAATGTCAGGTTGTGTGTTATTTTTTGCTTTTAGATTTAGTATTCAAAATTTATGGGTTCATTTTAGCAAGTGATTTCACCCAAATGGGGGTTGGGTACGTTACAATAAAGATGTATATAGAAACATAATATGTATCTAATAAATCAAGGTTTAATATACATAAATTAACCAATAAAAAAATAATATATTCATAAAACATATAACTTGAAAGAGTTTAACATGTTGACTCACTTAATTGTCGCCAATGTTGTTGAGAATTTGGTTATTTCTATGCTATTAGGTGCTTGGTTTGAATCGCCCTAGATAGGGCACAATAACATATACAAAAACATTTATTAGGGATGCCATCCATGAATATTGGAAAGCATCCCTTGGGTTTCCTTGTGAGATTTTCCTTTTAAAAAAACACATATCTTGAGAGAAAAACTTCATTACAAATAATCCTCCCTTGCATGCAATACAAGCAAATAATCCTCCCTTGCATGCAATACAAGCAAAGAATAAGTAACCCATAATCCTATTCAATTACTTTTTAAATATATGCTTATTAGTCCCATCTTCCACTACTCTTTACAACATCAATAACCACTCAAACATCAAAATCATAATCGATTCAACCTTTTTTTTTTCTTTTTTAATATCTACCTGCATCGGTTCAACTTCATTTTTTCGCAATTACAACTTCATGCCTGCAGAGAGGACAGATTTTGCTGATCTTAAACCAATCAGTCACGCAGTGAGCATGGAATATATGGGAGCATGGCCATTGGAGAACTTTCTCCCCATCTTTATAACTCTCCAAACACACTGTACACCTCTCTCCAATATCAGCTTTATGTCCATATGGCTGCTTTTTGAATTCAATTGTGGGCAACGCAGCGAGTGTTTGAGAAGGCAGCGCAGGTCTCACAGAACCCATCCGCTGTTGCAATGCCAACAGCTGCTCATAACTCATGTCGTCATCATCATCGAAGAAATCAAATCAGAAAAATGGTGGAACCGAAGATCATGTTGAGGCCTCTGAACAACCCTAACGCGTGCAGAATCGCCCACGTGTCGAAGCAATCGTCGCCAAAATATTTTATTAATTCCTCTGTCCTCTCGAGTAGGGCGGCTTGGCTGATGGCCTGTCATGTCCATTCCTTCTTTACGCTCTTCTCTGTTTATTTTCTCTCTGGATTTTCTTTCAGATTGAAGCCTACAAATTTTTCGTTGCATTCATGCAACGGATATTTATTCCTATGAATAAGGTTCCATCTATATATATACGCTATAATATTAATCGTAGATCAGCCGACGCTAAAGAAATTAGGAGGTGGCTGGCTTGCAAATGTGTAGTTTTATCCATGTCAGAAAGATTTGAGTATAATATAATAATAACTAGTATATCTTTGAAGAGAATTGGAGTGGTTATGTTGTTTAAAAATCGAGAAAAAAAAATTTAATTGAAAAATGGAAAATTTCTTACCTTAGAAAAGTGTGTTTTGTGAAACAACCATGCATATGTTGTTTTTCATAAGTTAGGTAGTTCGAAAGATGGTTTTTGTTCTTTTATCATTTCCAATGCCACCACCCCAAAGCTATACATGTCATATCTCTCTAGCACCTCTACAATGTAAAACCTATGATAACTCACTTGTCAATTGATAATGAGGACAATAATCATTGGTTGTTATTTACGAATGTGGACTGACTCATCACCAATATTACCAATATTCAAGGAAAACCACACCACCTGTTGGTGGTTTGTAAGGGGGAAAACTTCCACTCTTGCTAGAGGCTTCTAGGTTTTGGGTCGTTAATGTATTTTTAAGTCTAACTCTAAGACCAAAAGACAATTTCAACCTAGATAGTGTTTGTGAGAAAGAAAGTGTCTCTATGGTCATCACCATGGCTATCTTCAGTGAGGTTCTCTGCTTTCTAGTAGCATCTAGCCTTAGTCCCACATATGAAACGAGATGCTACCCTGATTGTAGTTTAAACTTTTTTCTAGGAGGTATTATTCATGTAAAGTTATGTAACTAGTGAATTGTATATAACAATTATTAAAGTAATTGTGAGTATCATTGTCCTTCATTACTTTGAGAGACAAACCCACCTTGACATCAAATGAATAATGACTCAGTAAAATACATTGCCCATGACTTTGTTGGGTTGTGGTGTGTGGATCCCAACTATAATAAATAAAGTCATTGATTAGGTGGTGGTTGTTTCTTTGGCTTTTTTTCTTCATCTTCATATGGCTCTTCACCATTTAGCTTGTAGCCAAACCGAGAGACAATGCTCTAGACAAAACTGCCCTTGCCCCAATTTCAACCTTTGAGCATTCGCTATGTTAATACCATGCAAACTAATTGATCTATCAAACAATCTCTACAGTAATAGGTGATTCCTTTGTCCGAGTGCGATATTATAAGTAGTTTCTACCAACAATATGAGATTTTGACTCTATGTAGATATTTTGAGGCGGTCACAACACTATTATAATTTTTTTCTTTTTTCCCACTCAAAGATCATAACTAAGAAGTTGAAAAGGTTTGCAAAATATGAACAATCAAGTTAAATAGTACAAACAAAATAACATGGCTTAAAATTGGATCCATAAATCTCATGGAATACTTCCATTAAATGAGTAGATGATAAAATTAAGATAGAATGTTAAGATGTAGAAATCAAAGTTCAGTGTACTAACTAACTATGTCAAAGATCCCTTGTGAGACCAACTTACGAGAAGGACTATGACATTTAAGCCATGGAAATTTTAATAACAAGTTTATAATGTGCTTAGGATGCATAGCTTTTTTTAATTGGTAGAACTATTTGTTTATTTAATTTTGATAATTTTAATTTTAAAAATTATTTTTCAAAATATTAAAAACAAAAAATTATATTGAACATAACATGATTTTGTGCTTTCCAACAGACAAATTATAATGCATAATATTTCCATCCCAATTGGATTGTGTGGATAAAAGAAAATAATGAATTATAATGATAAACTAGGGATTGTAACTTAAAATTATGAACATGACATGGTTATGTTCTTTGCAACAGATAAAATATAATACATAATATTACCATGGAAAGCACTAACTTAAGAACTAATTTTTGTAACAACAGGTCACATGCACGAATTTAGTCATTAATTTAGTTAATAATTAGTATTATTTCAAAACAAAATATGGTACTATTTGGTAAAGTGCAACGATTGGATGTGGCTGGGTCTTTTACATTTTTGTAGGCAAAGATTTGATAAAGCTTGCGATTTTGTGTTCATTTCCATGTAGTGTGTGGAGGGTCATTCATGGACAGAGGACTCATTGTTAGGATAGTGACAGATACAGATACATGGAAACAATCATGGTAGGACAGGATGGAGGCAAAGCATCATGGAACACATTGAAACAAAAAAAATGCCTAGGCAAACCCACATTCTAATCCTGGACTGATCAAAGTCCCTCCACATTCCTTCAATTCCCTTCATGGATATAAGAAAACTGAAAAATGGACGCAATATTAGCACATATCCAGACGGATATGCTCTCCAACTACGCCCTGTGCTAGCCAGGCGCTATCTTGCAAGCCCTACAACACTCCCCCATGAGCAGAGACATATCCTATGTAAAGGAAAGGAAACATCGAAGTGAATTTAGGTGGTTGTTTTGTTTAAATACTGTGAGATTTTGTTTTTGGGAGGATTGGAAGATGTTGCAACAAAAAGTTGTGTCCAAATCAAATTTCATATACTTAATGGCTATTTGGTTGATCCCCAAATACACTTCAATTCCTAGCTATAACTATATATTGATCTTCCAAACTTTTTAATTTCGAATGCCACTCACAACATGAGAATTAAAGACTTTTTTAAGTACATATCCTTATAGATGTTCTAAAATATTCTTTTGAATGAAGCTACAAGTCCTTTTCCTTTGATTTGAAGTATTGCTTCAAATGGATCGAAAATCCCTTTTTATGTAAATTTTATAGTATTACCTTTGAATAAAGACAATGAACTTTGTTTTGTTTTTTTAAGTAAAATCGCATCCTTTGATGAGACCTAACTATCGAGGATTGCACCTAATAACTTATCAAGTTTTTTAAAAGATTGTTGATAAATAGCCTATTAGAAATTAAATAAAGGAAAAACAGGGAAATAATATAATATTGGAAACTAAATAAAGAAAAAAAATAAAAATAATAACATAATATTGATTGAAAATTTGAAAATGATGCTACCTATATAAAATGTGCTCTAAAATTGGAATTTATATTTAAAACTTAAAGCCTCTTGAGATATTTTGACCTTCACAAGTGGAAATGCACTTTTGTAAAAGATAACGTGTCATATAAAATAAGCTTCATGGTTTTTGAAATGAAAAAGTTAAAAGAAATGGCATTTTTCTTTATCCATTTTCATTTTTCCAAATAGTATGGTGATCCTTACTCTTAAATGTTAAAGTGTATATTTTTCAATACAATTGATACCACATTAACAAATTATTGATCATTAAACATAAAAAGTAATGCATTTAGATGACATAGTATATAATCATAGTTTTGAATATAGTTTAAGGGAATAATGCCAAGTAACACAACATTCTAAAGGGTATAATGCTAAGTATATAACTTGTGTTAGAATTGTTGGAGTTACTTCACACATATTTAGGATTTATTTTTTCTAAGGTTTTTACTTGTTTATTAGTCATAATTAGTCATTATCTAGTCTCCTATATTTTAGGGGAGAATATTCCACCTGGAGAATATTATCTTATAGTTGACACTTCAGTTTG
>JASDQU010372619.1:10782-26521 GCA_032191745.1 Picea mariana
ATCGACAACTAGCTGGGCTAGTACTCCCGTGACACAAGTTGATTGGGACACATAATTGAGTGCCTTAACAGTGCACTCCATCACTGACTAGCTCTAGCTCTCCAATCCTAACCAAGTGTTTTTCTTCTAGCTTTGTAATCTTCTCCTTAATATTACAATTTTCTTCGATGCTTCCTAGGTTGATTGTTTCTTTTATTGGATTTCTTTTTCTTTTTCTTGTAAACTAACCTCCATTTTCTACCATTGCTCCAACCCTAATTTAAAAAAATTGAACCTAATAAACATATTTATTTGGAATTAAAAATAGATAAAGGATAGCATGGGTTGTCGCCCCATCTAGGGGTGCATGCAAAGTGGGGTCTTGAAATAGTATTGGCGCCTTGTTGGTAAATGCAACCTTCCAGATAGGGTATCCATCTACCACAACCACATCGAACCAACTCCCTTTATCTCCACCTGAATGGGTGTCTATTATTTTCGAATGCTATACAATATTTTTCAATTCTATACAATGTGCTTTTATTAATAAATCTTTTTCAAAAAGGTAAAGCTTTCCAATGCTTTCCAATGTGCTTTTATTAATAAATCTTTTTCAAAAATGTAAAGCAGTTTCCTTGATATTCAATTGAATCAAAGGAAACTTCCCAATACATATAGTGAAACAATGTTCGAAGCCATTAAAACAAAGTACTTATTCATGTCATTTTAAGGGAATTGTACCCAGGTGGAGATGATAACAATCATTCCTCTCAACCATCCAAGATATACCCAATTTATTAATAAATCTATCTCACTTGATATTTGAGATTATGATTCTTTACATGGTTATATTATTGTCTTGAGGAATTGTTGATTATTTCTCAATGCTATATACGATGTTCTTATTTAATACAAACAACATATCATTAAATATTGAAGGAATTGTTAATTGTTAATTATATATACTGTGTTTTTATTAAAAAAAAATAATAATTAAATATTGGATTATGGAATTATAATTTTTCGATTAGTCATATTATTTTAATTGGTTATATTTCAATTGGTTATTGGCTAGTAGAAGAATTCAAATCTTGTTGGAGAAATATCTCTTAGGGACCTAATCTCCCTAACCCTTCAAGTAGGTAGAATAATATATTTTCCATGTAATAAAGGCCGACATTAGTTAATAAGACCTATTTAATAATGTGAACAAGTCCAATGTAAGAAGACTTAATAAAATCTTTCACTTCTACAAAGATCTTCCACTAGAATGTTCTTTAGAAGATATAATTAGTATAAATAAGAGTAGGAGGCATGATAAAGCCTTGTCTTGAGAATTATTGTAATAGAGTGTTACTTTGCTGGAGGTTTCCCTCTTGAAGAGGAAAGAAAACATTGCTTTCTATCAATAAAGGTATTATTGTTGTTATTTATATTCTCATTATTGTGTCATTCCAATGGTAATTGTTGAATATTATTGTTTCTTCTTATTACATTACATATTGTACCTTATAAGGGGTATCAAAGCACTTTCCTTTGCAGAAACTGTGGGATTTTTTTTCCATGGTAGAGACGTGTACTTTTGTCATAATTAAAACACAAAGATCTGTTGTTCAGCAAGTAAAATTGTGGCGGGGAAAACTACACACAATAAACACAAATAGTTTCACGGGGTTACTTAGAAACAAACCTTTCACCTTGTTGAAAACCTCTGTAACCTTTGTTGGTACCCTTCAAGTAGTACCATATCAGACATCATTTGTACATGACCATCACTCCCACAAATCGTCAGGTATATTGAGAGTCCCCTAGGTCTCCTGAAACTAGCTCTAGATCAACTGATCAACCGCTTGACTGGTATAGTGACATCGAGAACAACACTCAAGAATACACTCTCTAGTACCTATGTAATTAGGTAGTACGACTAAGGGTACATTCGAGCCTCCTTAGTTGGTACCCTAAGATATTGGACCGAGTACTACTATTTGAACCCACATGTATATCAAAGATCTATAACATAGGGAAAACCCTTGTCTTTAGGAACCCAGAAAAACCTAACCCTTGGGAGAGGAACACAGAAAAAAGGGATATATTGTCACATAACCCTACCTCCTCCATTCTAGTTGTGACATTTCTACACAAATTTTTCCTATTAAAAATTTCGACAAGTTGTCAATGTAGTGTTCTCCAGGCCATAGAGTATGACTCTGCATAAGTAAAAGAAAACACAAAAACAAATTATAGTGGTCTCATCGGCACCCTTATTCGGGACCTATCCCCTTGTATTTCTCTATTTTTCCCGATCTACGTGGTACCTATCATTTTTAGTCCTTTCTTTTTTTTAGTGGACTTGACCCCCTTCCTGACACCCTTATTTGGGACATATCATGTTGGATTTATCTCTTCGCCCTGATCATTATGGTACCCATCACTTCTAAGTTTTTTTTTTTTTTAGACCCACCACCCTTCCCGATTCTCTTATTTGACACCTATCCCATTGAATTCATCTTTTCATTCCGATCAAAATGATATATATAATTTATCCATTTTTTCCCATGTACCCACTTCCCCTCCTTCCACCCCTCATTCCCAAATGACCAACACACACAACCAATAACTCCTTCACCTACAAGACGAATCCAAACAACACAAAGAACATCCAAAGAATGACTTCTGGCGTTGCTTTCACCAATTCCAAATTGGCAACCTTCGAGGCCATAATTAAGGGCGAATTGGAAGAAGTTAAGGGAGAATTGGCCTCCATCAACACTGGTCTCAACCAATTGTTAAAATTCTCATGGATCTCCCCCCTATGAAAAAACTTCACACTATTAAGGTGAGGAATCTTCCCATAATATGGCATTTCATTCCATCTCCCTTCATCATGACCCCCGTCTTCCCAGAGTTGAGGTGAACAAATTTGATGGCTTGTATCCCAGAAGTTGGGTAAATCGAATGTATCATTATTTCTCCTTGCATGGAATTACTGATGAGTTGGTAAAAATTATTTATGGCGTCCTATATCTGGATCTTGAACGCTAATAATGGTGGCAATGGAATAAAAATGCATTCCAAGGGTATGTTTCTTGGACACCGTTTGTTGTAGATATTTATGAATTCTTTGACATTGGCACCGACAATTTATGTCATTTAATCAAGTTGAAACAATATGACTCAATGGAATATTTTATATTTTCATTAGATAACTTGGATTTCAGAATGGAGGGCATGTCAGATACCTTCTTCATAGAATGCTTTATCAGTGGCCTCAAGGATGAAATCTGCACCCAGTTCCTAGTAAATTTCTCTGAAACTTGGTTGGAAGCTACTAAACGAGCCAAGGAATCCCAACAGGGTGTCTTCGCCCAAGACAAAAAACCCTCCTTTATTCCTCACACTTTCCCCACCAATCCTACCTCTCCTACCACTACTCTCAAGATACAAAAATTAACTTAGGAATAAATGGTTGAACTCCAACTTAAAGGTCTTTTCTATAATTGTGATGACAAGTATTTTCTGGGGCACAAGTGTAAAGAACAAAATATTTTTATGGCCATTTCTAAGGATGTTGTTGACAAGGAGGCCAAATTTTCCCTAGTGGAAGACCTATTCCCAACATATGATCCTAATCCTCCCTCTGATCCACTAGAAGTTGAACTGTTGATTTCGTTGCATGCCATCATTAATTTCTTTGCTCCCCAAACCCTCAAGTTCATTGACTACATTAAGCAAAGGAAGGTCATAATACTCATTTATAATGACAACATCCATAATTTTATTCATCCTCACATTGCCCAGGAAATCAATTGCTACATCCTTGTCGTCAACAATTTTCAAATCATGATTTCCAATGGCGGTTCCATGAAATGTGGTGGGCATTGTGAAAATGTCTCCCTACAAATTGATCAGTACAAACTAAAATCTCATATTTTTCTATAAACATGGGTGGTTGTGATATTGTACTCAGTTCTGAATGGTTACACACTCTAAGAACCATCCTCATCTATTTTAAGGACTTAACCATGCAATTCCAAAATGAGGGACAATAATATAAGTTCCAAGGAATCACATCAAGCTCCCCTAAGATCATTAGTTCCCATCGAATGGAAAAACTCCTCAAAAAAGGTCATTCAGGAATTATTTCCCAACTCCATTCCATTCAAGCAGTTGAGACACCCTTTGTGCATCTTGACCTCCAATTTATCCTTTGCAAACACCAAGACATTTTTTCCACTCCCCATGGACTCCCCCCTTCCCGTGGTGTTCATGATCATTCCATTCCTCTAGTCCCAAGAAACCTTCCTCCCAATGTTCTCTCTTATCGTCATCCTTTTTCCTAGAAGAATGAAATTGAGAAAGTTGTTCAAGAATTTCTCAAAGCGGGTGTTATCCATCCTTGTACCATCCCCTATTATTCTCATGTGGTCATGGTACTCAAAAAAGAAGACACTTGGTGCATGTTCCTTGAATTTCACACCCTCAACAAACTCACCATCAAAACACATTTCCCATTCATGTAACTGATGACCTGTTGAATGAATTGAGTTTATTACTTTACTAAACTCGATCTCCATTCTAGCTACTGCCAGATATGTATGAAATGGGAATACATTCCCAAGACTACATTTAGAACTCATGAGGGTCACTATGAGTTTTTGGTAATATCCTTTGGCCTATGTAATGCTCCCTCCACTTTCCAAAGTCTCGTGAATCATGTCTTCCGTTCTTTCCTCCATCATTTTGTCTTAGTTTTATTTGATGATATTCTCATCTATAGTAAAACTTAGACATCCCATCTTTCCCATGTGGATCAAGTTCTCCAAGTACTCTCTCAACACAAAATTTTCCTCAAACAGTCTAAATGTGCGTTTGGAGCCTCGAAAGTGTAGTACCTGGGTCATATTGTCAATAAGGATGGCGTACGGGTGGATCCTAAGAAAATTGAAGCTATGAAGGTTTGGAATCACCCTAAAACTCTTAAGAGATTGCATGGTTTTCTAGGTTTAATGGGCTATTATCACAAGTTTGTTTAAAATCATGAAAAAACTGCAGCATCTCTCACTGCTCTCCTTAGAAAGAATGATTTCACTTGGAATCTAGCCACTGATCAATCCTTCCATGCCTTGAAAGAGTCTATGTGTACGAATTTTGTCGTGGTACTTCCCGACTTCACCAAGACTTTTGTCCTAGAATTTGATGCTTATGGGAAAGGAATTGGGGCAGTTCTCATGCAATATGGCATGCCTTTGGATTTCACTAGCAAACAATTCTTAGAGAGACATTTGGGCCAATCAATATATGAAAAGGAAATGATGGGTATTCTTCATATCATGTATCTTTGGTGTAATTATCTAATAGGGCATTTCTTCCAAATTAAAATGGATCATCAGAGGCTCAAGTATTTTCTGGAACAATGAATTTCATCCCTAGAGCAACAAAAATGGGTGAACAAGCTATTTGGATATGATTATGAGATCATTTACAAGAAGGAAAAATAAAATGTGGTTGTTGATGCTCTTTCCAAGAAGTATGAAGAAGAAGGGTCCCTCTTTTCCCTCTCTTTCATTGTACCAAATTGTCTCCATGTTTTTCTCCATAAATGAATGCATGACCCCAAACTTTCTTGCATGATCCAACGATTGCAATAAAATTCTCAAGCTTCTCCAGGGTATTCTTGAAACAATGAAGAGATTTGCTACAAAGGATGTTTATATTTAAGCAAACAGTCACAACTTAAATTCACAGTGCTTTTTGAGCTTCATGGTTCACCCACATATGGGCATTTCGGGTTCACTAAAACCTATGAACATGTCAAACATTTTTTTTTCTAGGATGATATGAAACAATATGTCTGCACCTTTGTGGATGAATGTGATACCTGTCAATGAAATTAGGGAGAAACATTCAAAGCTCCAAGCACACTTCCACTGCTTCAGATTCACCCTGATATTTGGAGGGATATTTCTATGGATTTCATCGCTGGCCTCCCTAAATCCGGTAATAAGTTAGTCATCATGGTGGTAGTTGACCATGTTTCTAAATATGCTCACATATGTTCTCTTCAACACCCATTCATCGCATCCATAGTGGCTCAAATATTTATGGATAACATATTCAAACTTCCTGGCATGCCTCATTCTATTGTCTCTAAACGAGATCTCACTTTCACCAGTAATTTTTGGCAAGAATTTTTTGGGCTCTAAGGAAACCAATTGCATCTCAACACCACCTATCATCCTTAGACTGATGGCCAAAATGAATTTGTAAAAAAGTGTTTGGAAACATATTTGATGTATTTTTCATCTGACAAACAAAATCAATGGGCTCAATGGTTACCCCTCGTTGAATGGTAGTACAAAACATATTATGATATTTCTACTTGCATGAATCCGTTTTAAGAAATATGTGGGAAAAAACAACTGTTAGTTCTCTCATACGTTCCAAGTGTTTCCAAGGTTTAAGAGGTTGAAAAAAATATTATTGTTTGAGATGTATTCTCCATACCCTCAAAGAAAATTTGGTCATGGATCATAATCACATGAAGCAACATGCAGATCATGGTTGTTTTGAATGTAAATTTGTTGAAGGGGACCATGTGTTTCTTTGTCTGCAACCTTATAAGAAGACTTCACTCAAAGCTGAACACTGTCAGAAACTTGCTCCCAAATTTTATGGTCCTTATACAATTCTCAAGCAAGCGAGACCTATGGCCTACCAGTTAACTCTTCCCAGTCATTCTAAACTCCATCCTATTTTTCGTGTCTCCTGCTTAAAGGAAGTGATTGGAACTAAGTGCCAAACTCAAACCATTCTCCTTGAGTTGGATGAAGAATTTTCCATTTGGTTGTAGCCACAAGTAGTCTTGGACCAACAAGAGCGTCGTCTCTGTCAGTGAACCATCAAGGAAGTGTTAGTTTAGTGGAAAGATACAACTCCTAAAGATACCACCTCGGAGTCAACCACTATTCTGCAACAATTTCCTCATCTCAAGTCTTGAGAACAAGAATTTTATTCAAGGGGGAAGGGAATGTTAGGGACCTAACCTCTCTAACCCCTCACGTAGGTAGAATAACATATTTTCCATGTAATAAAGGCTGACATTAGTTAATAAGTCCTATTCAATAATGTGAACATGTCTAATGTAAGGAGACTTAATAGAAGCTTCTAATTCTATACATATATTCCACTAGAATGTTCTTTATAAGATAGAATTCGTATAAATAAGAGTAGGAGGCATGAGAAAGACTTGTCTTGAGAATTATTGTAATAGAGTGGTGCTCTACTGGAGGTTTCCCCCTTGAAGAGGCAAGTCAACATTTCTTTCTGTCAATAAGGGTATTTTTGTTGGTATTGCTATCCTCATTATTGTGTTGTTCCACTGGTATTTGTTGAATATAAATGTTTTTTCTTATTACATTACATCTGGTATCTTACAATACCATCAAACCTTTTTTACCAACCATACAAGTCCCTGTTTACAGGTTTAGGTTTAATTGCAATTGGATGGGATCTACTCACAATCCACTGTACATACTTCCAGCCAATTATTTTTGGAGTATTTCTTAAGGGAGAACCTTTTATATATCTAGTTCCATAAATAACTGCACATAAGAGATTCTATTTCGTTGATCAAAGCTACTCAGATAAATTTCCCAATTTGATTTCCAATTAGGGTAAGAGTTTTTTGATTCGATAAATGATAAAAATTAAAGGGAAGTTGAACTTAGACTGAGACTGGCACTATGATTTCTTCTAAAGGATCAAATTCTACCACCCATATATTCAAAGCCTTGAAACTTCATACCTCCATGATAGATGTGATCACTATCTTTATTAGTAGAAAAGTAAACTATGAAGTAGCCTCTAGTGAAATAGGGTTTCCAAGGACAGAACTTTAATTAAAGGTCCTTAATTCCTAGCAATCCAAGCATTCAAATTCTTTGGGATTGACCAAGCTTATAGAAAATTTCCTACCAGGGCTAACTTTGACATGATTATTGCTATAATCTTTGTCAAATCCGGTGGAACGCTCTAGGTTGGAATCTCATTCCACCCTTTAACAAACTTCAGTGATTCTCTATTTTCAATGTCCTTTTGACCTTTCAGGCCATTGTTCACAATGAATTTCAACAAGTCTAATAATTAGACTGTTGAAGGGTCTGCACCTCGACAAACATCGTTGTAAGTCAGATAACCCCACTATGCTGACATTATCAAAAAATGCAAAAAGAAAATAGAAATAAATAATTACCTCTACTATTCCTTGGATATTTCAAAAGCGCACATATATATTAATATGCTATATAAAAATTAATATACATGTTTTTCATTTATTTTTGTTTATATATTATTGGTTTTGGTTTTAAATTAACTGAAGTTGCATGGAATACATATTTTCCAATAATTCCAACAACAATTTAATGTGGTGAGAGTTTTGTTTTTCAGAAGTTTTCGAAATCACCACAATGTTCTGGATTGTTTGTCGACGTTTCAGATCCACAACAAGATCCATCTTTAGGACATAAAAGCCAAAGAAAAATACAAGATATGATCCATAATAAATACTAAAGTGGAGCAGAGGGAACCCCATATGTCGGTTAAGTGAAACTCTAGAATTTATTAATTCTAGGGTTTCACTTAGCCGACATATGGGGTTCCCTCCGCTCCACTTTAGTATTTATTATGGATCATCTCTTGTATTTTTATTAGGCTTTTATGTCCTGAAGATGGATATTTTTTTGGATCTGAAACGTCGGAAAACAATCGAGAACATTGTGGTTCTTTCGAAAACTTCTGAAAACCAATTTAGTGTTTATGGTTCATGAATTGTGAGTGGTAAAAACCCTTAAAATTATATATGGTTCATGATTTTTCATGACCCAATACATGGATTACTGTAAATGTCTATTTAATAGTGTAGACACAATCCTTACTCATAAATTATAAATAAGAACAACCATGAAAAGTAATATATACAAATGACCAAACAAAGAACAAAGATTGAGAACCTATAAAATCGTAAAAACTATAAGAATACTTAGAACATCTTTAAACATGTTTTGATTTTCCTTTTATCGTGAAGGTGTACAAGTTTAAACATTTTATTTTTTGATTTTTTTTTTGGCAACCATTGTTGGTATTTAAGTGTTAAAAAAATAGGATCGTAGAGCAATAAAATAAAAAAAATGAGGAAACAAAACAAAAAAGATACACATATATACATGGTTCACCCAATGTGGGATATGTCCACCAGAGAAATTGCCAAGTCCTTCCTTTTTTATTATCCATCAAATGAAGGGATACAACCTACATTAGATCTATTGCAACTTCCTCTTCTTTCTCTCACAATCTCCTCTCTCAGAATACAATATTCACATTCCTCTCTCGTCACAATACAATTCACTCATACATAAAAGAGGGTTTCCTTTTATGGAAAAAACCCCTAACATAACTTCTACCATTAGATATGCAACGTTCATATGAATTAGGAAGATAATTAGGCTCCACAACCAACAATATCCTATTTGGAGACTGATCACAAAAACTCCATTGCTACTGTACCTGCTAGAATATGATCCACCTTGGACTTGAAAAATTTATTATATTAACCTTCATTCTTGAAGACCAATTGAAACTGAGCAGGAACTCAGTTTGTCCATGGTTACTACCTTTTTTAGCATGTCTACATGATTTTGGTTAGTATGTATCTTTTCCATCTTCAATTTTCCATCTTGCAAAACAAACCGTATGAAATGGTACATGAGTTGTATATGATTACTATTAGAATGGAAGGCTGAGTTCTTTGCAAGATGAATGGCACTTTGGCTGTCACAATACAAATTTCTATTCTCCTTTTACTTTCTCAATTCCTCCATAAACCTCTGTAACCAAAACATCTCTTTACTATCCTCTGTAGCAACAATATACTCTGCTTCGATTGTTGAAAGTACAACAACCTTTTTTAGTTTAGAAATCCAACTTACTGTTGTTCCACCTATAGTAAAAACATACCCTATAGTGCTCCTCCTGCTATCTTCATCACCTGACATATTTGAATCAACATATCCCTGTAGAACAATGTTCAAACCTCCAAAATATAATGCATGAGTACTAGTAACTCTTGTTGGAATATTGTTTAATACTGATAGGGGGGGCGGGTGAATTAGTATTATCCTTTTTCAACAATTTAAAACCACTTCATTATTAATTTTATCAAATAAAAACAAATGATCAATAGAAGGTACAATACACAAAAATTTAATGTGGAAAACTCAAAAGAAACAAATGTTCTTCTTATTTTTAATAAAGATTACATTTAATTTATGAGATCCAACTCAAAGGAAACACTAATTCCCTGTTTTACTAGCACCAACTAGAAGGATGCTGCAACGCCTCTAGATTTTACCAGCACTGACTGGAAAGAAGCACCAACTCCCTAGTATCTTTAGTTATAACTGAAAACCTGTTGCAACACCATGGTTTACCAGCTTCAAATGGAAGGAGGCTATAACCTCCTTTGCAGGCTCCAACCTTCCCTAGCACCACCCAACCTCCCTTTTTATGATAAATACTTCAATATTCAAATCTTCATAATCTTCTTTGTCTTATGTTGCATATCTTAATTTAATTTCTTATTCTCTGACACTGTTATTGATTTTCAGATTTCAAGCCCAGAGACACACTCTCTTTCAACATGAATTTTCATTTATATAGTCTTCCAATGCTCATGTACAATTGAACATTTGCACCTCTTCAATATATGAATGTGCCTCTTCATTATAAGTATGATCCTTTTCAATATAAGATATTAATCATACTATTTTAATTAATACAATGTCAATGAACCATTTTTCCTTTTAGATCATTTAGTCATGTTTTCAATTGGGTCAATAGATTTTGACTATCATGATTTAATTCACGTTTTACCTTACCATAGCTAAAATCCACCATGGTTTTCAAATACTATGTGCACCATACCATGTGTTTTTTCACTTTTCCCCTTTTTCTTTAAATCCACTTTCACTTTTACCTTTTTCTTTAATCCAATTTCACTTTTACCTTTTCTTTATTCCAATTTCACTTTTACCTTTTTTCTTTATTCCACTTTCATATTTACTCCTATTTTACGTAGACTGCACTTCCACCTAAATTTTCAACTTTTTTTATTTATTAAAGCCATATTTATATTTAGTCCACTTTCATTTCCACTTTTGCTTAAACTCCGTTTCCACTTAACTTTTCCACGTTTGTATTTATTAAAGTGATACCAAGGTCACATTTATATTTAATCACTTACTAACCTTTGACATATATTTGATCACTTACAAACCCTTGAAATCAATGACAATTTATTCAACAATTGACTGCTTGAGCAGATCTAACCATTGGTGACTGCTGGAAATTGTTTGGGTTTGAAGGGTCGTCCAACTTCGTCTTGGAAAAAATGATGACCAAAACTTGCTACAAAATATCGACTACCATGTTGATCTGAAAAACTCAAGGGTTCTCGTTGCTGCATCAAAAAATTTCCCTTCGATTACACTTTGAAATGATAGTGCCCGAGAAAGTATTCAAGAGGGTGACTTGATAGTATTCATTCTCTTCATCACGATCTCGTCTCAACATAATATACATTCACTAGGACAAATCAAATCAACCAGTGTAGTAATTGAAATTCTCTCATTCTTTCATTTTCATTCTTTAATTCTTTCAAAGCACTCAACCAAGAAATTCACTGTATTCCGATAGTCCATTGCATTCATGTAACTCAGTATTTCTGTAGCTTTTACTGTAGTTCCATGTCATACTCCACTATGGTACTTCTTATATTCATATTGACATCAATTCCAACACAATATTTCCATCACCTCTCAAATACCTAAGAATCCACTTTACTGCCTCCCAATGTTCTTTACCTATATTTTTCATATAACAACTCACAACTCCCACTACATGTGCAATATATGGTTTTGTGCACACAATCACATACATCAAGTTGCCAACTACTAATGAATAAGGGACCTTGGGCATGTATTCTATCTGCTCCTGCATCTTGGGACACATTTCCTTGGTTAATTTGAAATGACTGGACAAAGGTGTACTAATTGGTTTTTCATTTTGAATTCTAAACCTCTCCAACACCTTCTCTATGTACTCACCATGAGACAATCTCAATTTGCAATTTTTCATGTCTCTTGTTACTCTCATACCAAGGATTTTCTTTGCAGTACCAAAATCCTTCATCGCAAATGAATTAGATAATTTTTTCTTGAGAACATTTATATATTGCATGTTAGACCCTGCAACAAATATGCCATCTACATACAATAGCAAGATAATATAACTTCCATTTTTTAGCCTCTTAAAATAAACACAGTGATTAGAAATACAGATCTTCTATAAACTTGTTCCATTATAAACCTGTCAAACTTCAAATACCACTGCCTTGGATATTGATTTAGGCCATACAAGCTCTTCTTCAATATGCATACCAAATTCTCCTTCCCTTTGACCTCATACCCCTGTGGCTGCTGCATATAAATATCCTCATCCAAATCCCCATGGAGAAAATCCATTTTTACATCTAATTGTTCAATATGCAAATCTTCGATTGCCACAAGACTTAAAATGGCCCTAATAGAAGTCATTTTAACAACAGGAGAAAATATTTCATCAAAATCTATACCTTTCTTCTGTGCAAACCCATTTACAACAAGTCTAGCCTTGTACCTCTTTTTTCTTCCATCTTATTCCTTGAACCTGTAAACCCATTTATTCTTCAATTCTCATTTTTCTGTAGGAAACTGAGCCAAGTCCCAAATATGGTTATTTACCAAGGAATCCATTTTCTCTTTCATGCCTTACTACCACTTCTTTTTAGTGTCTACCTGCATTTCCTCTTCATAAATTTTTGGTTCACCAAAATCAATCAACAATAAATAATACAATGAAGGAGAGTGTTGTTCAGGGGGTCTACTTAACCTAATAGATATTCTAACAACACTTGCAAGAGTTTGAGGTACCTGCTGTTCCTGTTGTTGTACATTTTTTTTTTTTGGTACCTTTGGAATTTTGTTTTCAGTGATCTCATCAAGCAATGTGTATTCTGGTTTTTCTTTTTCTTGTTTCTTTCCTTGCAACTGACCTTTGTACATGACCTTCTCATTGAATATTAAATCTCTACTCCTAATGATTTTGGGATTTTCATAATCCCATAAGTGACAAACAAAATCATTAACACCATATCCAATAAAGGTACACTTCTTGGATCTTGCCTCAAGCTTCATTCTATTTTCTTCATCAATATGGACAAATTCTTCACAACTGAAAGTCTTGAAAAATGAATAATTTACCTTTTTACCTGTCCATACCTCCTCTGTAATTCCACCATCCAAAGAAATTGAAGGTCCTCTATTTATTAAGTAAACAACAATATCTACAACATCTACTCAAAACTATAAGGGAAACCCAACATGTAATCTCATACTTCTTGCACGTTCCTTGATTGTCCTGTTCATCCTTTCCAACACACCATTTTCTTGTTGTGTTCCTGGAACTTTTTCTCTACGAATCCCATGGTATGAAAAATAATTATTAAAATCCTTGTTGGAGTATTCACCTCCATTTTCTAATCAGAGACACTTCAACCTATTTACCATCTCATTCTCAACCAAAGATTTCAATTTCTTAAAAGTATAAAAAACGTTAGATAACCCAATTTTTTCTAGTTGCATCATCAATAAAAGTAAAATAATAATGAGAGCCCACAAGAGATGATACCTTATATGGTCCCCATACACATGTATGCACAACCTCCAAATTTTCACTCTTATTTTCTTTTCTGACTCTAAGAAATATGACTCTCTTATGTTTTCCATAAACATAGTGTTCAGAGAAATCCAAATCAACCTTTTTTAAGACCTAGAAACAAATTCTTTTTTTGAAGTATCTGCATCCATTTCCCACTCATGTTTCCAATACTATGATGCCACCATGTTGTATTAACTCTTATAGAAGCTAAAGAGGTAGAAGAGTCAACATTAATAATACATAAATACAATGTACCTTTACAAAATTTTTTCCTTATCCTCTAAGGCACAATGAGGGAATAATGGTAATAGAATTTTTCATGATTTAATATATCAAACATTATATGCATTTACATTTCAAATTTTGTCTTTTAGTGTCCATAGGACACCATGGATTTTGGCCCTAGTTCACCTCATACAATGTGATGAATAATATGAACATTGGGGGTCTCTCCTTCCTCTATCTCGGAGGCTTGCATACCATGATGATTGCACTTTGTCTTCTGTAATTGGGGCTTGATTCTCTTTTGTTGATGGTTGCTCCTATGCTGGTGTATCATCCTTTCTTATAGATCATTGTCATTGTGTCTTTGTAGTATACTCCTTTACGCACTATGTATTCCTATTTCTGAATGTAATATTCATCCAACTAGTACCTGGGTGCCATTAAACATAAAATACATGAGTTTCCCATTTATGAGATTTCAAAATATTAATTAAGATATATTTAACCATGGATAAATTGATAGGAAATTGAGTGAGAAGTTCATATCTACTTCCCTGAGTTTGATATCTGGTCCTTTTGAAGGTTTTTTCATGGACATCCCCCATTGCAATGTTGTGCTATTGAATTTTGGGTTGACGACAATATGTTAGTACGAAAAAATAAAAAAAATGTATGAAAAATGGTGACGGACATCCTAAAATCCATAATTGGGAAGTTCTATAAATTGGAAATACGTTTCCAAGAGTATAAAGAACATACAAAACAAGTGTCAGAGTGAAACATTATGGAAAAAATATGAAATGCAGTTTTATAAGACTTGTCATTGTATCACAGTTTGGAATTTATTTTTCTGTCGGTGTATCGACACTAGAAGAAGGATAAAATCATGTATCTCGGTGCCAAAAGAGGGGTTGAGCTATGGTATGTCAGTGAAAAAATAAATATTAAAGTACGATGTATCAACACTGGAAGAAATATTGAGCCCCAACATCTAAAGGAAGGAAAATAAATTAATTAAAAAACTAAGTGTAGGACCTCTTTTCCGCATCAATGAATATGCGATGATTTCACCAACATTGGGCATATCGACAGGAAATGTGTGATATCCTATGTTGTATAAATGAGAAATATATTTCTTCCACTGATAATGGGCATATCAACGGTTCAAAGGGATGATGAGTTCCCTAAGGATTGAGCTTGTTAACACTCTGTAATTTCTCAGGCTGAAAGAAGAAATGGGCAGAGGTAACTACAAAACCACATTGGAGTCAAGGATCTATCCCTCCAAGACTCAGAGAGGGATCTCTCTATATGATTTAGCTTTGTTTGGATTGGATGTTAGGTTAGTTATAAGAGTACATGGTTTGGTTTTTAAATTGGTTCACTGGAACATGAAGGGAGGGCCATTGGGCAATGGAGTCAAAGAGGTCCGATCCAATCAAGATAGGTTCTATAGAAAACATAACAGGGAAGGATAAGCAACTATGTTGGATTCTTAAGATTGATGAGTGATTTGAAAATAAAGTTGAGTGGATCGGATTATTTTGGACAACTGAGAGGGGGGGGGTGAATCAATTGTTACCGTGCTTAAACAATTATACTTCTTTTAAAATCTTTACAGGGCACTCAATGATGATCACAATAATGGGAAATAAGCAAAGGCACATTCAACATCAGTCACATATATGAGAAGACAGATACAGATAATTCCCGAGGAAACCCATAC
>JASDQU010372619.1:30398-46009 GCA_032191745.1 Picea mariana
CACTTGCCCCACCAATCCTACCCCTCCTACCACTACTCTCAAGATACATAAATTAACATAGGAATAAATGGTTGAACTCCAACTCAAAGGTATTTTCTATAATTGTGATGACAAGTATTTTCTGGGGCACAAGTGTAAAGAAAAAAATATTTTTATGGCCATTTCTAAGGATGTTGCTGACAAGGAGGCCAAATTTTCCCTAGTGGAAGATCTATTCCCAACGTATGATCCTAATCCTCCCTCTAATCCACTAGAAGTTGAACTGCTGATTTTGTTGCATACCATCATTAAATTCTTTGTTCCCCAAACCCTCAAGCTCATTGGCTACATTAAGAAAAGTAAGGTCATAATCCTCATTTATAGTGACAACATCCATAATTTTATTCATCATCACATTGCCTAGGAAATCAATTGCTACATCCTTGTCGTCAACAATTTTCAAATCATGATTTCCAATGGCGGTTGTTAGAAAAACAGGACTGCAGAGCAATAAAATAAAACAAGTGCGGAAAACAAAACACAAAAGATACACAATACAAGAGAGACAAATATTTACGTGGTTCACCCAGTGTGGGCTACGTCCACCAGAGAAATTGCTAGGTCCTTCCTTTATTATTATCCATCAAATGAAGGGATACAACCTACAACAAAACCCGCTGTAACTTCCTCTTCTTTCTCTTATAGTCTCCTCTCTCAGAATACAATATTCACCATAACCATAGCCGTAATAAATTTCCCTCATAAAAGAGGGTTTCCTTCTAGGGCAAAAAACCCTAACATAATCTCTACCGTTAGATCTACGACCGTATAATGAACGGTCCAGATTTACAATGAAATTACAATATACATATACAAGGCAATTTTTCCTTTGGGGGCTTCGCCCTCGAACCCCCGTTGGGGGCTTGCTTTCCCCCAGACCCCCCAGCTGGGGGGATAGTCCCCTCGGACCCCGCAGAGGGGGTACCCCCCCTCTACACTCCCCTGCATAGAAGAGTGTACATACTTCTGGGGTGTAAATACTTCATGGGGTATAAACACGGCTGAAAACAAGGACCTCTGAATCAGGAAGATAATCAGGCTCCACAACCAACAACGGTTCCATGAAATGTGGTGGGCGTTGTGAAAATGTCTCCCTACAAATTGGTCAGTACAAATTAAAATCTCATATTTTTCTATAAACATGGGTGGTTGTGATATTGTGCTCAGTTCTGAATGGTTACACACTCTAAGAACCATCCTCATCTATTTTAAGGACTTAAACATGCAATTCCAAAATGAGGGACAATAATATAAGTTCCAAGGAATCACATCAAGCTCCCCTAAGATCATTAGTTCCCATCGAATGGAAAAGCTCCTCAAAAAGGGGCATTTGGGAATTATTTCCCAACTCCATTCCATTCAAGCAATTGAGACACCCTTTGTGCATCCTGACCTCCAATCTATCCTTTGCAAACACCAAGCCATTTTTTCCACTCCCCATGGACTCCCCCCTTCCCGTGGTGTTCATGATCATTCCATTCCTCTAGTCCCAAGAAACCTTCCTCCCAATGTTCTCTCTTATTGTCATAATTTTTCCTAGAAGAATGAAATTGAGAAAATTGTTCAAGAATTTCTCAAAGTGATTGTTATCCATCCTTGTACCATCCCCTATTATTCTCGTGTGGTCATGGTACTCAAGAAAGAAGACACTTGGTGCATGTTCCCTGACTTTCACGCCCTCCACAAACTCACCATCAAAACACATTTCCCATTCATGTAACTGATGACATGTTGAATGAATTGAGTAATGCTTAGCACTTTACTAAACTCGATCTCCATTCTAGCTACCGCCATATATGTATGAAAGGGGAATACATTCCCAAGACTCCATTTAGAACTCATGAGGGTCACTATGAGTTTTTGGTAATATCCTTTGGCCTATGTAATGCTCCCTCCACTTTCCAAAGTCTCGTGAATCATGTCTTCCATCCTTTCCTCCATCATTTTGTCTTAGTTTTCTTTGATGATATTCTCATCTATAGTAAAACTTGGACATCCCATCTTTCCCATGTGGATCAAGTTCTCCAACTACTCTCTCAGCACAAAATTTTCCTCAAATAGTCTAAATGTGCCGTTGGAGCCTCGAAAGTGGAGTACCTGGGTCATATTGTTAATAAGGATGGCGTACGGGTGGATCCTAATAAAATTGAAGCTATGAAGGTTTGGAATCACCCTAAAACTCTTAAGAGATTGCATGGTTTTCTATATTTAATGGGCTATTATCACAAGTTTGTTTAAAATTATGAAAAAATTGCAGCATCTCTCACTGCTCTCCTTAGAAAGAATGATTTCACTTGGAATCTAGCCACTAATCAATCCTTCCATGCCTTGAAAGAGTATATGTGTACGACTTTTGTCATGGTACTTCCCGACTTCACCAAGGCTTTTGTCCTAGAATTTGATGCTTATGGGAAAGGAATTGGGGCAGTTCTCATGCAATATGGCATGCCTTTGGATTTCACTAGCAAACAATTCTCAGAGAGACATTTGGGCCAATCAATATATGAAAAGGAAATGATGGGTATTCTGCATGTCATGGATCTTTGGTGTAATTATATAAAGGGTCATTTCTTCCAAATTAAAATGGATCATCAGAGGCTCAAGTATTTTCTGGAACAATGAATTTCATCCCTAGAGCAACAAAAATGGGTGAACAAGCTATTTGGATATGATTATGAGATCATTTACAAGAAGGGAAAATAAAATGTAGTTATTTATGCTCTGTCCAAGAAGTATGAAGAAGAAGGGTCCCTCTTTTCCCTCTCTTTCATTGTACCAAATTGTCTCCATGTTGTTCTCCATAAATGAATGCATGACCCCAAACTTTCTAGCATGATCCAACAATTGCAATAAAATTCTCAAGCTTCTCTAGGGTATTCTTGAAACAATGAAGAGATTTGCTACAAAGGATGTTTATATTTAAGAAAATAGTCACAACTTAAATTCATAGTTCTTTTTGAGCTTCATGGTTCACCCACATATGGGCATTTCGGGTTCACTAAAACCTATGAACATGTCAAACATTCTTTTTTCTAGGACGATATGAAACAATATGTCTGCACCTTTGTGGATGAATGTGATACCTGCCAATGAAATTAGGGAGAAACATTCAAAGCTCCAAGCACACTCCAACTGCTTCAGATTCACCCTGATATTTGGAGGAATATTTCTATGGATTTCATCATTGGCCTCCCTAAATATGGTAATAAGTCAGTCCTCATGGTGGTAGTCGACCATGTTTCTAAATATGCTCACATATGTTCTCTTCAACACCCATTCATCGCATCCATAGTGGCTCAAATATTTATGGATAACACATTCAAACTTCCTAGCATGCCTCATTCTATTGTCTCTAAATGAGATCTCACTTTCACCAGTAATTTTTGGCAAGAATTTTTTGGGCTCTAAGGAACCCAATTGCATCTCAACACCACCTATCATCCTCAGACTGATGGACAAAATGAATTTGTAAAAAAGTGTTTGGAAACATATTTGATGTGTTTTGCATCTGACAAACAAAATCAATGGGCTCAATGGTTACCCCTTTTTGAATGGTAGTACAACACATATTACGATATTTCTACTCGCATGAATCCATTTTAAGCAATATGTGGGAAAAAACCACTATTAGTTTTCTCATACATTCCAAGTGTCTCCAAGGTTTAAGAGGTTGAAAAAAATATTATTGTTTGAGATGCATTCTCCGTACCCTCGAAGAAAATTTGGTCATGGATCAGAATCACATGAAGCAACATGCAGATCATGGTCGTTTTGAATGTAAATTTGTTGAAGGGGACCATATGTTTCTTTGTCTGCAACCTTATAAGAAGACTTCACTCAAAGCTGAACACTGTCAGAAACTTGCTCCCAAATTTTATGGTCCTTATACAATTCTCAAGCAAGTGAGACCCATGGCCTACCAGTTAACTCTTCCCAGTCATTCTAAACTCCATCCTATTTTTCGTGTCTCCTGCTTAAAGGAAGTGATTGGAACTAAGTGCCAAACTCAAACCATTCTCCTTGATTTGGATGAAGAATTTTCCATTTGGTTGTAGCCACAAGTAGTTTTGGACCAACAAGAGCGTCGCCTCTGTCAGTGAACCATCAAGGAAGTTTTAGTTCAGTGGAAAGATACAACTCTTCAAGATACCACCTCAGATTCGACCACCATTCTGCAACAATTTCCTCATCTCAAGCCTTGAGAACAAGAATTTTCTTCAAGGGGGAAGGGAATGTTAGGGACCTAACCTCTCTAACCCCTCACGTAGGTAGAATAACACATTTTCCATGTAATAAAGGCTGACATTAGTTAATAAGTCCTATTCAATAATGTGTACATGTCTAATGTAAGGAGACTTAATAGAAGCTTCCGCTTCTATACATATATTCCACTAGAATGTTATTTATAAGATAGAATTCATATAAATAAGAGTAGAAGGCATGAGAAATACTTGTCTTGAGAATTATTATAATAGAGCAGTGCTCTACTGGAGGTTTCCCCCTTGAAGAGGAAAGTCAACATTTCTTTATGTCAATAAGGGTATTATTGTTGGCATTGCTATCCTCATTATTGTGTTGTTCCACTGGTATTTGTTGAATATAAATGTTTTTTCTTATTACATTACATCTGGTATCTTACAATACCACCAAACCTTCTTTACCAACCATACAAGTCCCTGTTTACAGGTTTAGGTTTAATTTCAATTGGATGGGATCTACTCACAATCCACTGTACATACTTCTAACCAATTATTTTTGGAGTATTTCTTAAGGGAGAACCTTTTCTATATCTAGTTACATAAATAACTACACACAAGAGATGCTATTTCCTTGATCAGAGCTACTCTGATAAATTTCCCAATTTGATTTCCAATTAGGGTAAAAGTTTTTTGATTCGATAAATGATAATAATTAAAGGGTAGTTGAACTTAGACTGGGACTGCCACAATGATTTCTTCTGAAGGATCAAAGTCCACCACCCATATATTAAAATCCTTGAAACCTCATACCTCCATGATAGATGTGATCACTATCTTTATTAGTAGAAAAGTAAACTATGAAGTACCCTCTAGTGAAAAATAGGGTTTCCAAGGACTGAACTTTAATTAAAGGTCCCTAATTTCTAGCAATCCAAGCATTCAAATTCTTTGGGGTTGACCAAGCTCATAGAAAATTTCCTACCAGGGCTAATTTTGACATGATTATTGCTATAGTCTTTGTCAAATCCGGTGGAACGCTCTAGGTTGGAATCTCATTCCACCCTTTAACAAACTTCAGTGATTCTCTATTTTCAACGTCCTTTTGACCTTTCAGGCCATTGTTCACAACAAATTTCAACAAGTCTAATGATTATACCATTGAAGGGTCTGCACCTCGACAAACATCATTGTATGTCAGATAACCCCACTATGCTGACATTATCAAAAAATGCAAAAAGAAAATAGAAATAAATAGTTACCTCTACTATTCCTTGGATATTTCAAAAGCACACATATATATTAATATGCTATATAAAAATTAATATACATGTTTTTCATTTATGTTTGTTTATATATTATTGGTTTTGGTTTTAAATTAATTGAAGTTGCATGGAATACATATTTTCCAATAATTCCAACAACAATTTATTGTAGTGAGAGTTTTGTTTTTCAGAAGTTTTCAAAGGAACCACAATGTTCTCGCTTGTTTGTCGACGTTTCAGATCCACAACAAGATCGATCTTCAGGACATAAAATCCTAAGAAAAATAAAAGAGATGATCCATAATAAATACTAAAGTGGAGCGGAGGGAACCCCATATGTCGGCTAAGTGAAACCCTAGAATTAATAAATTCTAGGGTTTCACTTAGCCGACATATGGGGTCCCTCCACTCCGCTTTAGTATTTATTATGTATCATCTCTTGTATTTTTCTTAGGCTTTTATGTCCTGAAGATGGATCTTGTTGTGGATCTGAAACATCGACAAACAATCGAGAACATTGTGGTTCTTCCAAAAACTTCTGAAAACCAATTTAATTTTTATGGTTCATGAATTGCGAGTGGTAAAAACCATTAAAATTATATATGGTTCATGATTTGTCATGACCCAATACATGGATTACTGTAAATGTCTATGTAATAGTGTAGACACAATCCTTACTCATAATTTATAAACAAGAACAACCATGAAAAGTAATATATACAAATGACCAAACAAAGAACGAAGTTTGAGAACCTATAAAATGGTAAATACTATAAGAATACTTAGAACATCTTTAAACATGTTTTGATTTTCCTTTTATCATGAACATGTACAAGTTTAAGCATTTTTTTTTTGTTTTTTTTTTGGCAACCATTGTTGGTATTTAAGTGTTAAAAAATTAGGATCGTAGAGAAATAAAATAAAACAAATGAGGAAACAAAACAAAAAAGATACACATATATACATGGTTCACCCAATGTGGGATACGCCCACCAGAGAAATTGCCAAGTCCTTCCTTTGTTATTATCCATCAAATGAAGGGATACAACCTACATCA
Organism: Picea mariana; assembly: GCA_032191745.1. NCBI lineage: Eukaryota > Viridiplantae > Streptophyta > Pinopsida > Pinales > Pinaceae > Picea > Picea mariana. The sequence goes on from JASDQU010372619.1 coordinate 36,956, forward strand.
GATCTGTTGTAACTTCCTCTTCTTTCTCTCACAATCTCCTCTCTCAGAATACAATATTCACATTCCTCTCTCATCACAATACAATTCACTCATACATAAAAGAGGGTTGCCTTTTATGGAAAAAATCCCTAACATAAATTCTACCGTTGGATATGAGACGTTCATATGAATTAGGAAGATAATTAGGCTCCACAACCAACAATATCCCATTTGGAGACTGATCACAAAAAATCCACTGCTACTGTACCTGCTAGAATATGATCCACCTTGGACTTGAAAAATTTATTATCTTCACCTTCATGCTTGAAGACGAATTGAAACTGAGCAGGAACTTAGTTTGTCCATGGTTACTACCTTTTTTAGAATGTCTACATGATTTTGGTTAGTATGTATCTTTTCCATCTTCAATTTTCCATCTTCCAAAACAAATAGTATGAAATGGTACATGAGTTGTATATGATTAGTATTAGAATGGAAGGCTGAGTTCTTTGCAAGATGAATGGCACTTTGGCTGTCATAATACAAATTTCTATTCTCCTTTTACTTTCCCAATTCCTCCATAAACCTCTGTAACTAAAACATCTCTTTACTATCCTCTGTAGCAACAATATACTCTGCTTTGATTTTTGAAAGTGAAACAACCTTTTTTAGTTTAGAAATCCAACTTACTATTGTTCCACCTACAATAAAAACATACCCTATAGTGCTCCTCCTGCTATCTTCATCACCTGACATATCTGAATCAACATATCCCTGTAGTGCTCCTCCAAAATATAATGCATGAGTACTAGTAACTCTTGTTGGAATATTGTTTAATACTGATAGGGGGGGTGGGTGAATTAGTATTATCCTTTTTCAACAATTTAAAACCACTTCATTATTAATTTTATCAAATAAAAACAAATGATCAATAGAAGGTACAATACACATAAATTTAATGTGGAAAACTAAAAAGAAACAAATGTTCTTCTTATTTTTAATAAAGATTACATTTAATTTATGAGATCCAACTCAAAGGAAACACTGATAACCTGTTTTACTAGCACCAACTAGAAGGATGCTACAATGCCTCTAGATTTTACTAGCACCGACTCGAAAGAAGCACCAACACTCTAGTATATTTAGTTATAATTGAAAACATGTTGCAACACCATGGTTTACCAGCTTCAAATGGAAGGAGGCTATAACCTCCTTTGCAAGCTCCAACCTTCCCTAGCACCACCCAACCTCCCTTTTTATGACAAGTGCTTCAATATTCAAATATTCATAATCTTCTTTGTCTTATGTTGCATATCTTAATTTAATTTCTTATTCTCTAACATTGTTATTGATTTTCAGATTTCAAACCCAGAGACACACTCTCTTTCAACATGAATTTTTGTTTATATAGTCTTCCAATGCTCATGTACAACTGAACAATTGCACCTCTTCAATATATGAATGTGCCTCTTCATTACAAGTATGATCCTTTTCAATATAAGATATTAATCATACTATATTAATTAATACAATGTCAATGAACCATTGTTCCTTTTAGATCATTTAGTCATGTTTTCGATTGGGTCAATAGATTTTGACTATCATGATTTAATTCACGTTTTACCCTACCATAGCTAAAATCCACCATGGTTTTCAAATACTATGTTCACCATACCATGTGTTTGTTCACTTTTTCCCTTTTTCTTTAAATCCACTTTCACTTTTACCTTTTTCTTTAATCCAATTTCACTTTTACCTTTTCTTTAATCCAATTTCACTTTTACCTTTTTTCTTTATTCCACTTTCATATTTACTCCTATTTTACGTAAACTCCACTTCCACCTAAATTTTCAACTTTTTTATTTATTAAAGCCATATTTATATTTAGTCCACTTTCATTTCCGCTTTTGCTTAAACTCCGTTTCCCCTTAACTTTTCCACGTTTGTATTTACTAAAGTGATACCAAGGTCACATTTATATTTAATCACTTACTAACCTTTGACATATATTTGATCACTTACAAACCTTTGAAATAAATGACAATTTATTCAACAATTGTCTGCTTGAGAAGATCTAACCATTGGTGGCTGCTGGAAATTGTTTGGGTTTGAAGGGTCGTCCAATTTCGGCTTGGAAAAAACGATGACCACAACTTGCTACAAAATATCGACTACTGTGTTGATCTGAAAAACTCAATGGTTCTCGGTGCTGCATCAAACAATTTTCCTTCGATCACACTTTGAAATGATAGTGCCCGAGAAAGTATTCAAGACGGTGACTCGATAGTATTCATTATGTTCATCACGATCTCGTCTCAATAGAATATACAATCACTAGGACAAATCAAATCAACCAGTGTAGTAATTGAAATTGTCTCATTCTTTCATTTTCATTCTTTAATTCTTTCAAAGCACTCGACCAAGAAATACCCTGTATTCCGATAGTCCATTGCATTCATGTAACTCAGTATTTCCATAGCTTTTATTGCAGTTCCATGTCATACTCCACTATGGTACTTCTTGTCTTCATATTGACATCAATTCCAACATAATATTTCCATCACCTCTCAAATACCTAAGAATCCACTTTACTTCCTCCCAATGTTCTTTACCTATATTTTTCATATACCTACTCACAACTCCCACTACATGTGCAATATATGGTTTTGTGCACACAATCACATACATCAAGTTGCCAACTACTAATGAATAAGGAACCTTGGGCATGTATTCTATCTGCTTCTGCGTCTTGGGACACATTTCCTTGGTTAATTTGAAATGGCTGGCCAAAGGTGTAGTAACTGGTTTTTCATTCTAAATTCTAAACCTCTCCAACACCTTCTCTATGTACTCACCCTGAGACAATCTCAATTTGCAATTTTTTATGTCTCTTGTTACTCTCATACCAAGGATTTTCTTTGCAGCACCAAAATCCTTCATCGCAAATGAATTAGATAATTTTTTCTTGAGAACATTTATATATTGCATGTTAGACCCTACAACAAACATGCCATCTACATACAATAGCAAGATAATATAACTTCCATTTTCTAGCCTCTTAAAATAAACATAGTGATTAGAAATACAAATATACTATAAACTTGTTCCGTTATAAACCCGTCAAACTTCAAATACCATTGCCTTGGAGCTTGATTTAGGCCATACAATATTTTCTTCAATATGCATACCAAATTCTCCTTCCCTTTGACCTCATACCCCTATGGCTGCTGCATATAAATATCCTCATCCAAATCCCCATGGAGAAAAGCCATTTTTACATCTAATTGTTCAATATGCAAATCTTGATTGCCACACGACTTAAAATGGTCATAATAGAAGTCATTTTAACAATAGGAGAAAATATTTCATCACAATATATACCTTTCTTCTGCGCAAACCCATTTACAACAAGTCTAGCCTTGTACCTCTTTTTTCTTCCATCTTCTTCCTTGAACCTGTAAACCCATTTATTCTTCAATTCTCATTTTTCTGTAGGAAACTGAACCAAGTCCCAAGTATGGTTATTTACCAAGGAATCCATTTTCTCTTTCATGCCTTACTACCACTTATTTTTAGTGTCTACCTGCATTTCCTCTTCATAAATTTTTGGTTCACCAAAATCAGTCAACAATAAATAATACAATGAAGGAGAGTGTTGTTCAAGGGGTCTACTTAACCTAATAGATATTCTAACAACACTTGCAGGAGTTTGAGGTACCTGCTGCTCCTGTTGTTGTACATTTTTTTTTTCTAGTACCTTTGGAATTTCGTTTTCAGTGATCTCATCAAGCAATGTGTATTCTAGTTTTTCTTTTTCTTGTTTCTTTCCTTGCAACTGATCTGTGTACATGACCTTCTCATTGAATATGAAATCTCTACTCCTAATGATTTTGGGATTTTCATAATCCCATAAGTGATAAACAAAATCATTAACACCATATCCAATAAAGGTACACTTCTTGGATCTTGCCTCAAGCTTCACTCTATTTTCTTTATCAATATGGACAAATTATTCACAATTGAAAGTCTTGAAAAATGAATAATTTACCTTTTTACCTGTCCATACCTCCTATGTAATGCCACCATCCAAAGAAATTGAAGGTCCTCTATTTATTAAGTAAACAACAATATCTGCAACATCTATTCAAAACTATAAGGGAAACCCAACATGTAATCTCATACTTCTTGCACGTTCCATGATTGTTCTGTTCATCCTTTCCAACACACCATTTTCTTGTGGTGTTCCTGGAAATTTTTCTCTACAAATCCCATGGTATGAAAAATAATTATCAAAATCCTTGTTGGAGTATTCACCTCCATTTTCTAATCAGAGACACTTCAACCTATTTCCCATCTCATTCTCAACCAAAGCTTTCAATTTCTTAAAAGTATAAAAAACATTAGATAACCCAATTTTTTCTAGTTGCATCATCAATAAAAGTAAAATAATAATGAGAGCCCACAAGAGATGATACCTTAGATGGTACCCATACATATGTATGCACAAGCTCCAAATTTTCACCCTTATTTTCTTTTCCGACTCTAAGAAATCTGACTCTCTTATGTTTTCCATAAACACAATGTTTAGAGAAATCCAAATCAACCTTTTTTAAGACCTAGAAACAAATTCCTTTTTGGAAGTATCTGCATCCATTTCCCACTCATGTTTCCAATGCTATGATGCCACCATGTTGTATACACTCCTATAGATGCTAAAGAGATAGAAGAGTCAACATTAATAATACATAAATACAATGTACCTTTACAAATTTTTGTCCTTATCCTCTAAGGCACGATGAGGGAATAATGGTAGTAGAAATTTTCATGATTTAATATATCAAACATTATATGCATTTACATTTCAAATTTTGTCTTTTAGTGTCCATAGGACATCATGGATTTTGGCCCTAGTTCACCTCATACAATGTGATGAATAATATGAACATTGGGGGGTCTCTCCTTCCTCTATCTCGGAGGCTGGCATACCATGATGATTGCACTTTGTCTTCTGTAATTGGGGCTTGATTCTCTTTTGTTGATGGTTGCTCCTATGCTAGTGTATCATCCTTTCTTATAGATCATTGTCATTGTATCTTTGTAGTATACTCCTTTATGCACTATGTATTCCTATTTCTAAATGTAATATTCATCCAACTAGTAGCTGGGTGCCATTAAACATAAAATACATGAGTTTCCCATTTATGAAATTTCAAAATATAAATTAAGATATATTTAACCATGGATAAATTGATAGGAAATTGAGTGAGAAGTTCATATCTACTTCCCTGAGTTTGATATCTGGTCCTTTTGAAGGTTGTTTCATGGACATCCCCCATTGCAATGTTGTGCTATTGAATTTTGGGTTGACGACAATACGTCAGTACGAAAAAAAAAAAAATGTATAAAAAATGGTGACGGACATCCTAAAATCCATAACTGGGAAGTTCTATATATTGGAAATACCTTTCCAAGAGTATAAGGAACATACAAAACAAGTATCAGAGTCAAACATTATGGACAAAATATGAAATGCAGTTTTATAAGACTTGTCATTGTATCACAGGTTGGAATTTATTTTTCCGTCGGTGTATCGACACTAGAAGAAGGATAAACTCATGTATTTCGGTGCCAAAAGAGGGTTTGAGCTATGGTATGTCGGTGAAAAAATAAATATTGAAGTATGATGTATCAACAATGGAAGAAATATTGAGCCCCAACATCTAAAGGAAGGAAAATAAATTAATTAAAAAACTAAGTGTAGGACCCCTTTTCCACATCAATGAATATGCGATGATTTCACCAACATTGGGCATATCGATAGGAAATGGGTGATATCCTATGTTGTATCAATGAGAAATATATTTCTTCCACTGATAATGTGCATATCAACGGTTCAAAGGGATGATGAGTTCCCTAAGGATTGAGCTTGTTATCACTCTGTAATTTCTCAGGCTAAAAGAAGAAATGGGCAGAGGTAACTACAAAACCAATTTGGAGTCAAGGATCTAGCCCTCCAAGACTCAGAGAGGGATCTCTTTATATGATTTAGCTTTGTTTGGATTGTATGTTAGGCTAGTTATAAGAGTACATGGATTGGTTTTTAAATTGGTTTGCTGGAACAGGAAGGGAGGGCCATTGGGCAATGGAGTCAAAGAGGTCTAATCCAATCAAGACATGTTCTACAGAAAACATAACAGGGAAGGATAAGCACCTATGTTGGATTCTTAAGATTGATGAGTGATTTGAAAATAAAGGTGAGTGGATCGGATTATACTAGAGCAGTTAATAATTTTGGAACTAACCCTCAAGCAAAAAACATTGAGACTATCCAAAGCCAGGAACAAAGCGCACATCAAAGCAAATTCCGTCCTTCAATCTTCAATTGAATAATTCAGATTGGAAACACATAAAATTATAATAGAGAAGGGATAAACATAAACAAAGGAAGAATGCACTTCACCAACATAAATGACACAGGAATCCAGTCGATGTCTCAATTGTATTACTGAAATTTTGAAAAAAGGAGGCTCTGTGAGCTCTGATACAATATTAATTCCATCCTTCTAATAGGTCCCAACTGATAAACCCTTTTACATTTGAATTATAAAATATATAGAACAAACTCTCCCCCAATCTTAGGAGGTCGAAATCAACAACTGGGCCAAAAATAGAAACAAATCCCTGAAAATTTTGAATAGTCTACCATGAAAGACAGACTGAAATACTGAAAATAGGGGCCCACTTAGATGCTTGTGTTATCACTGAAATTTCATCTGCAAATGGTTATAGGAATCCAACATCTTCAAACAACTATTAAGTTCACTCATGGACCAAAATTACCAAAAAATCATTTCCAAAGGGTCCAAAACTATACAACTATTTATCAAATCAAGATGCACTATTACTATACAAGAAATGCGTGCACATGCGCCATAAAGGAACATAGGAAAAGTGCACATACATACAATGCATGACCGTGGATGCTAAAAGCCGCGCACACCTGAGAACGACGCATTTATGATGTTGGTCAGCCTCCCACCCACTTTTGGTTCAGCTTCCAAGTCGATTTGACATCCAAATCTCGGCTGGATCTGGCTGGGTGGCTGGTCAAAGACCTAAAGGTGCCCTACATAGCCCCTTGTTCACACTAAAAGAAGGTTGCATAATAACTCAAAGAGGTGCTATAAAACAAGGCCATGGGTGCACTACATCTTCAAGGAATTCATTTGCAAGGTTATGCTGCTGCTATTCTCTTGGGGAATCCTCTTTTCTCATCAAGAACATACTAGCACCATTCCATTTGGGCAATTCACATCACCTTTTGAGTGGATTAGCTTGGGATTCTTTCACCATTTCTTTCAAGTTTTCTAGTTGTAATAAAAGCTCAATCTTGGGGGTCCAAGAGCCCTCCCTTGGATGAAGAAGGGACCCAAAGTCCCCCTTTCTCTTTGGTGTTTTCTTTTCACTAATACAATCCTTTCCATTGGTGACATGAGTCTTGTTTGTTTCTTGTTCTTATGTCCTTATGCACCATAGTTTATTTGTTTTTATCATTCCTAGTTTAATTCTTAGCTTAGTCTTTTATGCTTTATTCTTCTAACCCTTTCCTTTACTGCTATCTTGCTTAGCTAACCCAACTAAGATTGTAAGCACCTCTATTTTGCTCATTTAGGTGACAAAAGAGGTGCAACAGATTGGCGACTCCACTGGGGAAAGGTATCAATTTCCTACCCCATTTGGGTTATTTTAGCTCTTCTTTCTGTTTATTTAACCTGCAGGTACCATAACCGACCCAAGCCGACCTACAAAACATCAAATTCAAAGCTGAGTTGAGAGAATTCCATCCGAAATTTTCTTCACGGTCGTGTGACAGTTGTGCATGGGTTTATTGGACCATAGTCACGCATCATGCGCACGTGTGCCAAGATCACTGTATTACTCAGTGCCTTCTGCGCACCTGCGCTCAAAAGTATTTTTCAGTTTGCGCATTGGCACTCAGAGCACCTCTGTCTAGTCTGAGACCCACGCACCTGTGCAGAAAAATACACAGTGTAAGATTTTTATGATCTGTTGAAGGCCCATAACCTTCTTAAAGATGATTCCATGCATGTTGTAATCTGTACCACACTTACCTTCCCTCTCATATAAAGGGATTAGTCAAAACACATAGGCACTCAGGAGTTAAAAATCATTATTTGTCCTCTTTTTGCTTTTATTTCGCCACATGGATGGCTTGCTTTGACTAAAAAATAAGTTGGAATCATTCTACATCACACACAAAACTTGCTTTGGGACTAGAAATTGGATATCAATCATTGAATATGCTCTTCTCTCGCACTCCAAAGTGATCTTGAGAATCAGAAAGAGGTTGAGAGACAATTTCATCTCCCTTAAAAAGACAAAATATTTAGGAGAGGACAAAAGCCCCCTCAGAACTCCTCTTAGTTTAGTTTTCAAACACATCTCAGAATTGTAACGGGCCCATACAGACCCACATACTACAAAGATAGGATAGTGTTGAAATTTACTTTCTTAGATTAAATCACTAGGGAAGTTTAAAGGTTTTGTAACGGGCCCATACATGCCCACATGTTCACAATATAGGATAATTTCATAGCTTTCTTAGATTAAATCACATTAGGGAGTTAAAGGAATAGTAAAGGACCCACATGTCCACATGCTATCTTCGTAGGGACTTTTGAATTCCTCAAGGTTGTACCTGTTATCACTCCAAGAAACTCTTTGGGGTTGTAGGCCAAAGATGCTTGGTAACTCAAGAATATGGCAAATTTTGTATGCTTGGAACAATGGGATAACTCAATGACTAATGAAATGGACAACTCATCATACATTTGAATAAGACAGTGCTTTTAGAAATCAATAACCAGACAAGATAGTTCAAACAGGGGATGAAGAATACTAATCTTGATAACCAAATACAACTAGGTGTAGGGTCAATACAAGATAGCAAGAAGTCCTTCAATTCAAGTTTATGAGCTTAATAAAGAGATGACAGTCTTTAGAAGCTAAGACAAACTGAAGTAAAGTACAAAAAGATAAGATGCATGAGCAATT
>JASDQU010372619.1:49065-62736 GCA_032191745.1 Picea mariana
TGTGTGGGTACTGGGAAATATCGCCAGTTCTTTCGGGATATGCCCCCTCTACCCCTCATTATAACTGATTGCTTCATCCTTCACTAGTTTCTCTTCCAGTGGCTTCAGACCCCACTGTCGAGTGTTATTGGAAGGTCCAGTGCTATTTTGAGAGGAAGGACGTTACGTCTTTTAGGACACGAGCATTTGTTTTCTTTGTTCCCCCATGTGGACAAAATCCACCTATCCACATATACGCTTCTTTATCAAAACACTTTATGTATGATTCCCTTTAGATTACATCTGATTTGGATATATATTGTGTAGGTTCAAATATTGCAACAAAGGCTCTTGTTTATTTATTTTCTCTCACCACCATTCGCACACATTCACTCAGCTAGTTAGACATCATAGGGGACCCACAGAACCCCTATCGTTCTAGATGCTTGCTAAATATCCCTCCTATTCTAGGGGGAGTTCCTAGTCTTGCCAACTCATCAGCTCCACCTTCTCACACCCTTGTGAGTGCCACTGTCTTGGGATCAGCATTGCTTGGTTCCACCTTACTTGGGTCCAATTCCCAAGGTCCACCTTCCACTCGCTCTCCTTTACATGGAAGCGGGGGACCAAATTCTTCTCAAGGGGGAAGTACAAACCCACCTAGTCCCCTCCAAGGGTCAGGTACTCAGAACACTCACACTATGGCTAGAATTAGTCCTCCACCACCACCCCATATGCCATATTTGGCTTCCCTCAACATACCAGATCTGACTAAACTCACCAATGATCCCATATTGCACAACCCCACATGGTTTGCAATTCCTACCAAACTCCCTTCAGACATCCTCAAGTTTGAAGGAAAAGCAGGAGATGATCTTGCCAACCATATCATGACCTTTCACCTATGGTGTTCTTCAAACAACATCATAAATGATTCTGTCCGATTGGGGTTATTTCAACATACACTGACTGGCCCATCAGCCAAATGGTATGTAGAAGAAAAATCTGGGTCCCACACAACTTTTAAATCCTTGGCCAAAGCATTTTTGACCTTCTTTCAATTACCCGTTCGTCATGACAACGACCTTGAACTACTCTCAGACTTCAAACAAACCGCCTCCACACATATTGCTAACCACATCCACGATTGGCGTCAACGACGTAGCCTCTGCAAAGCTGATGCTACCCCCCAACAATGTCTCCATTGGTTCCTCAAATCAGTTGTTTCCCTCCTTGCCAAAGATGTGGCCACCACCTTCCCCCAGACTGAAGAAGAAGTCATTATCAAGACCCAACAATTCGAACTCATTTACGCCCAGTCCGGATACCTATACACAATACTCCCAGACACCCCTAGACCCATGCCATTTGGCCAAGACAAACTTGGGATGTCTCACTCAACAGATAGATTGATTGGTAACACTACACACCACAACCCACAACCTCAACAACCACCCATGTATGGCACACCTCAATATCCACCGACATATGGAGGAATCCCTTATTATCCTCTTCCCCCTTATCAACAACCATACCCTGTTTCCCTTCCTCCACCCATAAGTGGACCCTCACTGACACCCCTAATCCGTCCACCTATCCAACCAAGTGTTGGTACTCCCCCTACCTCGGCCTATACCCTAAGAACTAGTGAAAGCACCACGCCTTCCTATGTACCTTATGGATCATTGCCACAACATAATCCGTACTTTCCATTTTCTGCCCCCCCACAGCCTATGGATCCACCACAAGGACCAACACACGCTGGGGTTAATTTTGTTCAACCTTCTCCCATTCAAAAATATCAAAATTTTGAACAACTGAACATAGAAAATCCATCCCATAACTTGAACAATGCCAGAAAGAAAGGAAAAAACTGGAACAATAATAATCTTGGACCAGGAGGAAACCATAACCAAACCCAACACAACTAGTCTATCGGGGGCAACCAAAACCAGGGGAATCAAAACCCCCAAGGGGGAAACAACAAAAAATGTCAGGGAAGGAACAACAACAATATTAGGACCACCTTCCCTTGTGCCCTTTGTGGTGAGTTTGGTCACTATACTCACCATTTCCCCCAAATCACTGACTTTAAATAGATGAAAGACTTTGTGAATGGAACATGTCCCTCAACATTGCTTGCCCCTCCGCAGGCCCCACAACCATATGTGTAGCAACCACCCCCAGCTATGCTACAAAACCCCATCCCACACCAAGGGGTGATAAATACCCAACCAAACATGCAGCCTACCCCACCACAGTTGGGACCGTATCCCTTTACGGGCACCTCTGCCGATCGCACTATCCTCCTTACCAGTGAGGAAGAAGTCCTTCTACAAACTCGTAGTCGTCAGTATATCACACCCCCTGACTCTGCTCCCACCACCTCAGAAACAATTCCAGTCACAACTGGACTCCCTTTCATGATTCCTCACCCTAATACTGAAACCCCCCTTCGTATTCCTCGCATCCCATTGTGTAGGAATGTCCAAAATCCTTAGGCTAGGGCAGCTCATAATTACAGTTTGGTCGATGAGTTGGCACAATATTAGAAGTCCTTCAAACTTGTCCCACCCAACGGAAGACCTTACTTTCCGCCTTGGGAGTAGTCGACCCTACTGATACTTGATTCATCACATTTGATCTCGACAACGAAGAACCTCACCTCCCCGCTCTTATTGCTTTTCAAATCCCTGTAAAAATTCAGAACATTATAGTTCATCGGTGCATCATTGATGAAGGCACATCCACCTGTGTCATGTCCAAATCTGTATGGAAGAAACTTGGTTCCCCCAAATTCATACCATCTACCATTACCTTAAGAGCTTACGATGGCAGACCTTCATCCCTCGAAGGACTCTTCCAAAATGTCCCCGTCGAGCTCAGGGGAAAAACCATTCTGATTGACATTGAGGTTATCAATGCCCTGCTCAACTAAAATATGTTGTTTGGTCATAGCTACATGTATTCTATGAAGGTCATCGCCTCTTCTGTGTTCCAAACCATGATGTTTCCCCATAACGAAAAGATCATTACCATCTATCAAGTATCAAATTACGAGCCTAAACCTTCATCCAACATCGATAACATCCTCCCTTTCATCCACACTAATCCCGATGCCTATCCACTCATTGAGATGGGCTCCAGAATCTTCAAAGACCCATCCTTGCTAGGGACATACCATAGAGCACCACCGCTCCTCCATTCCTTAGCACAAGTATGTGTCGTATCCTCCAACGAAATGAAAATCGAAGAAAACCTCCCTCCCACCAAGGCCTCTTTCATCCCTGATGCCCCACTAGTCGTAGAACTTCTCCCTCAGGAATCCCCTGAAACTAATTCAGCTCGAACCATTCCTAATCTTCCCTAGGGCCATATCCCGGTTTGGGAAACAGTCCCCCAAGCCATTACCCAAATCCCTTTCTTTTACCCCCCACCATGTGTACAAGATTTCCAAGTAGCTGCAACGCTTACCCTTCCTAATATGGTGCTAGCAATCCCAGTTTGGTATTTACATCTTCCTGAGATGATCCCTCAACCATCCCTTCCTCCCCAAACAGAAGGAATCCCGATGCATATTCCCATACTCACTCCCACCATACCACCTACACCCCCACTCACTAACCCCCCTGCTACAGATGGGGGCAGGCGAAAGAAGAAGGAGCCCATAGTTCCACTTCCCCCACGTGTCCAACCTCCTTGCGTGCTATGCGAGAAATATGAACACCCCACCAACAAGTGCCCATCTCTCCCTGAGTTATGTAATCTCACTCAACTCCCTCAAGCACCACCACCGCTCGTCGCTTCCTCCAGTATTTCTACTATCTCACATGACACAAGTAACAAAGGACTGCGAACCAAATTCGCATGCGCCATCTATTCAGAATATGGCCATTACACACACCATTGTCCAATGTTACCTCAATTCCGACAGATGCTAACAACTGTACGCTAGAGCTTTCAAAAAACACCCACCCCAACTCCTGTCACCGACATCCATTATGTCACGACCTCATTCGACGAATGCATGATATGTCCTTGCTCTCTATGTGAATCACTTGATAATTTCACGTATCAATGTCCTATTATCATTGAATACAAGCATCACCAACTTGCCTCTATTCAAAATCATACCCCCCCTCCTCCAACAGACCTGGTAAGTACCCTTACCCCATCAATTGATATGGTTCATATCTTTTCACCAGAACTTGAGGCACTCCCTACTTCCCCATGGTTCCTAGATGATTTATATGAGGAGTTACCCCCAAATCCCCCCAATTATCCAATTCATTTCCCCATGGAAATTCTACGCCCAACTACCATTTTTAACCCACAATATATAGATATTTGGTTTATGACGAGTGAACCATCGCAATCCCCTTGCATCAATCCCCCTACATCTTTATCAGTCGGAGACAACGCCACAGTGACAGTCACTGAGGTCACTCCTCTCGATCCCCTATATTCATGACAGTTTCATTGTGATGAAGATATCCTCAAGGAGTTAACTACCCCCAATTGCCCATGGGACAAACTCCACCATAGAGTGCTCTTTCTTTCATAGGAAGCCTGCTCGCCTCCTAACCAACACCCCATATACGCAGTCGAAACCAAAGATTTTCTCCCATCAGGGCATATAGATTGGTTCAATAACCCTATCCCTTCCCCTGATGCTTTCGAGGAAGGCAATATGGCTAATATATCCCCAACCATAAAAATAGATATTTCCATCAAATCTGGAATTATCGAGGTAATCACCATTGGCGCTGCATGATCTCCTAAAGAAATCACCGCCTACAAAGCCCTCTTCTGGGAATACCGGGACATTTTAGCTTGGTCATACACAGAGATGCCTGGCATTGATCCCTCTATTGTCGAACATCAGATAGACACCTGTCCTGATATCACACCCATCTGCCAAAAATAGCGACTGCTACACCCATCCAAAGCAGCAGCCATCAAAGTCAAGATTGAAAAACTATGCGCTGCAGGGTTCATTTACCCCATCAACTATATGTCATGGGTCTCCAACCCTGTCCCTATTAACAAAAAACTGGGCACTATCCATGTCTGTACAGAGTTCCGTGACCTCAACCACGCCTGTCCCAAAGACAACTTTCCAACACCCTTCCTCGACCAAATTATCAATGATTGCATAGTTCATGAGGCTTTGTCCTTAATGGACGGTTTCTATGGTTACAACCAAATCCAAATTCACCCCACTGATCAGTACAAAACCACATTCACTACCCCTTGGGGCACCTTTGCATATTGTGTCATGCCATTTGGCCTCAAGAATGCCGATGCCACTTTCCAATGGGCCATGACATACGTTTTTCATGATCTGGCTCATATCATCCTCGCATACTTAGACAACCTCACTGCTCTATCTAAGAAATGCACTCAACATCTCGATGATCTATGAATCATCTTCCAAAGATGTCGTCAGAACAATATCCGCTTGAACCCCCTCAAGTGTGTATTCTACGTCACTGCTGGCTGCCTTCTTGGGTTCATTGTTTCCCAAAGCGGTATTACCATGGATACCTTCAAAGTCCAAGCCATCATGGAAATCCACCCTCCTCGGAATTTATGCTAACTGCAGAGCCTACAAGGCAAAACTAACTTTTTACGACGCTTTGTCCTAGACTATGCCACTCGAGCACATAGTTTCCTTCGCTTACTTATACGCCATGACATCCCATTCCACTGGGATGAACATGCCCAAAATGATTTCGATGATCTTAAAGCGGCTCTCTCCAATGCCCCTTTGATTAGTCCACCTGACTATAACCGCGACTATATACTCTACATATCGGCCTCAGCTATCTCAGTAGCAGGAGTTATCATTCAAATTGGAGATGATGACCGCGAGCATGTCATTTACTACATTAGTAAAAACCTCTCAGGGACACCCTTGAAATAAAATCACGAAGAGAAACTAGCCCTTGCAGTCATATTCGCAGTCCATAATCTGCACCATTACATTATGCTTCGAACTACCAAAGTCATAGCAGAATCCAACCCCATGCAATACTTGCTCATTTGTCGGCAAATTAATGAAAAATTTGCTCGATGGATCATCCTTCAAGAGTACGATCTTGAATTTTCAACACCCAAGAGCAAGAAAGCTCTCATCCTCACCAAACTTATCACGACATTTCCCTTCGACACTACCAGTTCACCGGTCAATACCAACTTCCCCGATGAACATCTCTTTTACATCCCCTTGGATGACCCTTGGTATGGCGATCTTCTCGTCTATCTTTGAACACAAAAATTTGGAAACCACCTCTCCAGAGATGATCGTCGGTGTATTCGTCACCAGGAACCCTGCTACCTCCTCATCGAGGATATCTTATATCGGCGAGGGGTCGACACCATACTCCATTGATGCTCGACTATTGACAAGGATGACAGAGTCTTGAACGACTGCCACAATGACGCTTGCGGGGGCCATCTCTCAGGGATGTCCACCGCTCAAAAAATCATTCATGCAGGTTACTTTTGGCCTACATTATTTCACGACTGCATCCATGCCATGAAACGATGTGATAAATGCCAGATTTATGCCAACAAAGCACGTGCACCACCTGCTCTTCTACACCCAGTCATCACCGCTGGTCCCTTTTGGAAATGGGGCATCGACTTCATGACTTGCAACCCTCCATCCAGCAATGGACACAAATACATAGTTGTTGCAATTGATTACTTTACCAAGTGGGCTAAATCCATGCCTACCTTTAACAACACCGCTGACACAACAACACGTTTTTTCTTTAACCACGTCATATTCCGCTTTGGAGTACCACTCCAACTAATCTCTGATCACTGGAAACATTTTGAGAATGAGATTTTCATTGAACTCTCATCCAAGTTAGGCTTCTCCCATGAGTTTGCCTCACCATACTACCCTCAGTCCAACGGACAGGTAGAAGAAGTTAACAAGGTCCTCAAAACCATGTTGCAGTGCATGATTAACAAACATAAAACCAATTGGCATCATATGTTATTTTCCGTGCTCCTGGCTTATCGCACAACAGTCAAAACTACCACTGGTTTCACACCTTTTCATCTAGTCCATGGGGTCGAGGCCACTCTTCCCATCGAGTGCGAAATTCTCACCTTATGCATCGCTATTGAGCTATTACCCGACACTTCCCCAATAGAGCAGCGTTTTCTGAACTTAGAATCCCTGGATGAAGATCATCGATCTTCATTACAGAACAATGAATTAGCCAAAAAATGATCAAAGGCCACCTTTGATCGCCATGTCAACCTTCACTCCTTTAATGAAGGAGACCTCGTCCTCGCTTATGATATCGCTCACGATACCCTTGGCCATGGTAAGTTCGAGTCCCTATGGCATGGACCATACATCATCCAACATTGCCTCACTAAAAGCACATACATCCTGGCCTCCCCGACGACCATCCTCTCAAAGAACCCGTCAACGGGTTGTACTTAAAGAAATTTTACGCCTGAGCATAGCCATACTGCACTAGGCTTTTTATTTTTTTGGTACATCTTTGTTAGAGTTTTTAATCTTCTTTTATCCGTACCTCCCATCTAATCTATCACTTGTGTTATTGACAGATGCCACCCCCATCGACCTACCACACCGGGTACGTCGATGGAGCTAACCGCTGGACTCAGAATATCGCTTCGGCTTTCTGGGCCCTCTATTCACCTTCACATGACCTGCTCCACACTAGCAACATATGTTTAGGATTAGCCACCAACAATCCAGCAGAATACACCGTCATCATTGGTCTCCTCGTTGAGGCCAGTCATCGCCATATTCGTCACCTTAGCATTTTACTTGATTCCCAGTTGGTTGTCCTCCAGCTCAATAACGTGTACTGCGTCCACGATCCTTGCCTCTTCTCCAAATACCTGCAAGTTAGACTGTTATCTCGACAATTTGATTCCATCACTTTCACACACATTCCAAGACAATTTAATCAAATAACAGATAATATGGCTAACATAGTATTAGATTGGCATTTATCACATCAAGCTACCAGTACGCATACATCAAACATCCATAATCTGTCATAACATATACATTAGACATAATCAACAAAAACCACACAACACATGTACACATTACCAAGATCCCAAAATGTATATCCATATATATAGGTCAAAATGTCATAAGTGTTTACAAAAATAGTACATCGCCCGTAGGCAGGTGAGTCACCTCATCCTTATCAATACAAAAATGGATGTCACAACTATACAAAACGGGCTCACCAGCCTATATCAAATACAAAAAAATACATATCCAGAGGCCCTCAGGGCGCCTTTACTGCTACAACACTAGGTCCTCCCTCTGGTGGAGGTACCCACCAGCTCTAGGTTCCTTAGGTCCTGGGGGCAACCTCTCAGTCATTGCAACTCCGGATACAGTTGCTTTGCAGATCAGGGTCCACGACTCTGCCAACAACCCAATACACTACTCAAGGATCCCCTCATCCTAGATCTGCACCGACATCCCCTCGGGAACTCCCTGTAGAACCACCTCTAATCGACAGTGAAAATCATCAAAATCTCCCCCGGACTCGACCGAAGGAGCATGTGATGGCCCTGCATCAGGGTCATCATAACGACGTCTCCTGGCCGCTCTATCCTCATCACTGTGCCTCACCCCAACATCCTCTAGTCGCCGCCTCTCCCCTGCTTGTGGCTCTACCCGTGGTGGTCTCACAGGCCCCTAACAGACTGACGCTCTGATCAACTCGACCTCCCGTCCACACGGTCCCACATCTACATAAACAAACACATGATAGTATCAACATCCATACAAATATCAACCATATGCTATACTATATAAACAAATAAAAAACCAACAAAAATAACATCATACCTTTGCGGTCGAATACCTCTCCCGAGGGTAATATCATATCGGGGTCATCACAGAAATATACCCCACTGTATGGAAAATGCAATATGATCTGTGGCATATGACGCCACACCTGTGCAACCTCGACTGTGAAGTAATGGCCACCCTCCCCACCCTCATGCCGAACCAAAATCATTTCCCACCGCCGTAGTCACGACTCTTGCGCTCCTGGTGGGTCTAACAAAACCCTTGGGCGCAACATAGGCACCCTCTCTAGAAACCAAGCCACCAGAATCGATCCAAAAGTGAAATCCCCTGATTTCACCACTCAACACCTGGTGAGATGTCCCACCATCTTGGCGTGCAACATCAAGCCCCAGGCAAAATGCTCACCCCCTAGTGCCCGCTGCATGATTCGCAGCTGGCCGCCACTGATACGATGAGTCACGAGTGACCCATAAACTCTCACAATCATCACTATCATGCAATGATGTACCAGGGAATCCATTTCCCTAATCCTCACCACCGACCTGGACATGAAATCCTCTCCCGAACAATATGCTCGGGCAAGGGTCGCCAACTTCCCCTCTCCAACTATCATCGGTTTCGCTGGTAGCAAGGTTCCCCGAAAAGGGAGCCCAGTTAGAAAATAGACATCCTCCTCAGCAGAGAATGCCAAGTGCTCCCCACGCACAATAAAACACTGCAATTCTGGACTCCACATGGAAATCAGGAATTGCAGCAAATACTCCTGTGCCCTCACCAGTGAGCACTCAAAAAACTTCAGCAGCCCACAAGCCACCAAAGCACCACGAACCGTCGGCTCCTCATCCCTCATGGCCTCCCTCAGTTGGGTCCAGTCCCTCTCCCTCCAATGGATCGACATCATCCCAAATGATCACCTGCATCCACATATACAGTACTTGATCAACCATCACCATTCATCAAAACACAAAAATCTCCCAAAAACAGATAAGTTTTTCTCACCCATAACTTTGCCTCAAAGGCGCAGCTGTTACCCCCACAGGCGCACACACATGCTCACCTGTTTACCCCACAGGCATGCATGTATGCATGCCTGTTCAACCCACAGGAACGCACCAAATGTGTGCTTGTTCACTGCACAGTTGCGCACTCATGCACAACTGTTAGCAACACAATCACACACATATGCGTGGCTGTGCTTCGAACAGGCACGCACCCCATGCGCGCATGTTTTCCCACATAGTGTGCCCCCCTGCGCACCTGTTCCCATTACAACTGCACATTCTTTTGCGGGTCACCATCAATCTCCCACGCATTTGGGGGGACACACTGCCAAAAACCCACCATACGGCCATCCGTACGGTCCTACCCAAAAATTAACACCTAACTACTGTACAGGCGGATGAGACCACTAACTTGACTCTAGCACCTCTCGGATCGGCTTCCTCACACTCCCAGAATTTACGAATCTACTATGGAATCTCCTCTCTGATCATTATAGCAACAAGTACAAATGAGGTGGCAATGTGGGCCCTACAACTATATATAGGCCCTTTTTGCCAAAACTTCCATACCCCCTCCCGGGATCTGTTTTTTGATCCGTCTTTAGCCACGGGATCAGGATCCTACTACCTACGCAGTCATGATTCCCAGGTTACCATCCATCCATGGCCCCCGGGGAGCCATTTTCTCATACCCTGTTCAGGTACGCATGCTCATGTTCAAAATGATCAAATAATTGTTATATATTCGTTATTGTCAGATATTGTTCACGTCAGGTATTTGGTTTTCATGTGTGCAGGTACTTGGTCATCACACACCAATGCGACCCCTTCAGGTATATGATCGACACTGGCATGTAATCATTCCCTCTGAATCTCAATTGCATCTCTAGTCACACCCTCTGAAATTTGCCTTTAGGGTCCCTATAATACAGCTCTGCAGTATTGTCACCTCCACTGCATTTTGGGTATTGTCACCCAGTAGCACTCTCCCCCACATGAGTTGTCCCATTCATAGTCCCCCTTGGCACTTTGACACTCATGCTGTTTTCACCCCTTAGGGATGGGAGTCCCGATAATCTTACATCATGTCGTGAATCAACCACATACTACTTCTCCTCATTTTTCTAGTATACCCAATGGACTCCCAGGGCACTTCCTCACGGTTTTATTTTGACTGCACTCCCGCAACATCATTTACCATCCATTTCCTCCACCTCCAGTTTGCCCATCTGCAGATTTCCCTCGATACATTTCCCTACTACAGAAACCCGCCTATGGGGCCCTAGCCCTCCACTTGTTTTTTCACCAACTTGCGCCATCCTCAGGCCAAGCCATATTACACTGGGTCACCCATTTCTGTATCTGCATTAATATCCCAACTGATTTTTTTTTAATTATTTTTGTAATTAAGCCGTTGTTTCCAACATCTTACATAGCTTTTTGTCGTCACCTTTGGCGACCTTCTTCCTTTTTGGAAAATGAAAACCATGTCTCCCTTGGTTGGGGCATTCCTTATCACCTACTCCCGTTGACATCGTCCATAAACTCCGAGTATCCCACTAGCCACCTATCTCTATTCTTTGAGTTTGTTCACTTTGTCCCGCCTCTGGCACAATTTATCCCACGTTTATTTGTCCCCCTGACACTCGATCTAGTTGAACGGTTGTTGCCACTTATACTTCACATATATCCCCAACCAAGGGCAGTATTGAGTCTCCATGCATATTGACTTTGTCCATGTACCTCCTTAGTTCCTGATCTCACCCAGTGGATTTCACGAAGCCCTTTTTTTCTTGGCGTCGCGTCTCCCTTTTTGTCAACATCAACACAGTTTCCAGAAGGGAAACAATATCTTGACTCTCATTACCTTTACAATGAGGAGTCTTGGACAGCATAGGGAGAACCATCATTGCTCTCTGCTGTCGTTGACCCCCATAACATTCGACTCCAACACTTTCCCATGTTACAGTGGGTCTTACTTTGCGACTATTGCAGTTACTCTTGTATTTACCGAAGACCTATGAAATTTGTTGAGCTATCAATGCCCGCAGAATCCTTGATACTTCCTACAAGTGTCATTGCCTACTTTTCAGAGTATTGTTCCTCATCAGAATTGTCCTCTTCTCTTATCAACATGCCCCCGAGGGCGCTGTAGTCATCTTCACCAACACACGACTTCACTTACTGTCTTCCACGTTTTTTGAGTTACATGACACAAGCATGGGGCATGCCTGCCTTGTTTGTACACAATTTATTTTTCACACCCTGCGAAAGGTTGGGTCCTATAGGTTCCCTTCTCCCTCCAACGGGTCACTCTTTCTACTCTCACTATCGCTCTTTCTTACCATGGTATTTCCAGTAGAAGAAACATTGATGAATTTTGGCTATACATATGCTCCTAACCTCATCCATCAGGGGTCATCTGTTATCACTGAAATTTCGTTCGCAAATGGTTATATGAATCCAGCATCTTCAAATAGCTATTAAATTCACCCATGGACCAAAATTACCAAAAAATCATTTCCAAAGGGTCCAAAACTATACAACCAATTATCAAATCGGGATGCGCTATTACTATACAGGCAACACACCCACATGCGCCATAAAGAAACGTAGGAAAAGAACACATGCACATGATGCACGACTATGGATGATAAAAGCTTCGTACACCTGAGAACGACGCATTTATGATGTTGGTCAGCCTCCCACCCACTTCTGGTTCAACTTCCAAGTCGATTTGACATCCAAATCTTGGCTGGATCCGGCTGGTTGGCTAGTCAAAGACCCAAAGGTGCCCTAAACAACCCCTTGTTCACACTAAAAGAAGGTTTCATAATACCTCAAAGAGGTGCTATAAAACAAGGCCATGGGTGCAATACATCTTCAAGGAATTCATTTGCAAGGTTATGCTGCTGCTATTCTCTTGGGGAATCCTCTTTTCTCATCAAGAGCATACTAGCACCATTCCATTTGGGCAATTCACATCACCTTTTGAGTGGATTATCTTGGGATTCTTTCACCATTTCTTTCAAGTTTTCAAGTTGTAAGAAGAGATCAATCTTGGGGGTCCAAGAGCCCTCCCTTGGAGGAAGAAGGGACCCAAAGTCCCCCTTTCTCTTTGGTGTTTTCTTTTCAAGAATACAATCATTTCCATTGGTGACATGAGTCTTGTTTGTTTCTTGTTCTTATGTCCTTATGCACCATAGTTTATTTGTTTTTATCATTCCTAGTTTAATTCTTATCTTAGTCTTTTATGCTTTATTCTTCTAACCCTTTCCTTTACTGTTGTCTTTCTTAGCTAACCCAACTAAGCTTGTAAGCACCTTTGTTTTGCTCATTTAGGTGACAAAAGAGGCACAACAACTTGTATCTCCAAATATATGAAAACTATGTGAAATAAGAAAGAGGTTATTGTATATGAGTCTGTTCTGAGAAAAAACCTCTTTCTGTTTTTCCAAATTCATCTCCATCTCTCTACAACAACTACTGCAAAAACATGACAAAATCAAGAAACATAGAATCTTAAAAAATGGTGCTGAGAGATGGCTTTGATTCTCCCAATTCCTGATACATGTACAAAAAATGAGAGAGGTTATTGTTACTCATCTCATTACAGAGAAAAAACTCTCTCCTTTTCTCAAAAAACATTCTTGTTTTCCCAAAATCTTTCTTGGAAGACAGGTGGTCAAACAGGGAAAAAACAGTTTTGATTTTGGGGGAAAGCGATTTTGGAGGGGGATAGTGGTATCCTGGACCCCCCCTAGGATGGTAAGTGGTATTAGGGAGGGGGTTATGGTAAGAAATGGTGGTGACATGTGTCCAAGTGGAAACCACTTTTACCGGACCCCCCCTTGTTAA